>CAJNOQ010005279.1:0-15599 GCA_905250885.1 Didymodactylos carnosus | reverse complement strand
TTGGGTACTAACATGAGTACTCATGAGTGAGTAATGGGCACTGTGGGGACGACTTTGAGTATTGTTGAGTACACATTCAGGGAACCCAGATCCAATAGATGAAAATCAGAAAAAATCAGAATACGAAGCCGAAGCCATCGAATTCGAACCGACTAATATACCTTTTTATCCTGTTCGACAACTTCCGTTTTGTCGAATTTTACGTCGAAAAGAAAAAAGGCGCATACATTAGAACAAAGCGGCTGTTCTATTCGAAGAGTAGTTATCTGAATGCTATGTCTTTCTCATGCTTATAATTGGATAAAAGACTATTTAACGCGAGTGAATCTTGATTGTTTGCTTTTCGTTGAAGCTTTTCAGAGAATATTTGGTTTTCTGCCGATTTTTCTTGCGATTCGAAGAAAAATGAAGGGAAAACATAGTATCCAGCATCCGGGAATCTCTCAGCAATTTCTAGATGCGATCCTGCTATTGGCCATAAAGTTTTCTTGAACTTGATTGGGCGAAAATGAGAATAAGCAATTAGCTATGGAGAATCGACGGGGATAGGTTTCAGATGATTGTGACGGGTAAATGAGTCTTCTGTTAGAAAGTAGCCATCCGTTATTGTGTTTGTGAACTATCATTTGAAGTGGAACGTCTGTGGGGACGGCTTTTCGAGGACAAACGTCCATGGATTTCTTCAAATTATCAGTCATATGTATTGAAGTTCTTAAAAGTAATTCTATGATTATTTGGCTGAAACTGCAGGTAGTGTATTCGCTTACTTTGAAACTTCTAGAGAATGGAGGACTGGGCTACCATCTACGAACATCATACTAAAATGCTTTCGAATTGTCCACAAGGTATATTTCTAGACCCTAAAGAATAGCACTTCTGCACGAAACTTTGTAGCTGAAATAAGTATAGCATTTATAGTTTTGTTTCGTCCTGATATCGTTCTAGCTGCACTATATTGCAGAGCTCTGTCTGTGCTCAACCTACTAATAACTAAATTGAGTGAAGAAAACATGATCACTATGATTCAACACCATGGGACCAGAGTGAATCGAAGATGAACGCTACTTGTTTTTTAATGGTGGTGAAAACAGCCAAAAATAAATCATTTCACCATCTATACGTTACTACTAGATTAACAAAAATGGTCATCAGACTTGGCGTCGACGGAAACTTATCAATGCAGGTCCCGTTACAGTAATCACACATAAAAAAAGCTGATCTTGATCGCTTCAACGAAACCTATGCGTTCCACAGTAGCTGGAGACGTCCCATTTTCGTAGTTTTCTAGAGCGCACTATGGCTCATCAAACACAGTAGTTGAAACTGGGTTCATCATCGGCCAAAAAGAAAAAGTAAAAATTCCATACGATTTTTACAATTATAAGTAGATTATACCTGTCTTTTTCATTTTATTAATTAAAATCTTTTCTCAATTATCAATTTGTGCAATGACCGTGCAGAAGTGAAAAATTATGCAGGTGATCAGCCATGATCTGCATACAGATATTTTGTGCATACAGCCGAGAGATATTTTACTTTGTTCAGAATTCTTTGCTCTATCAGGCTATATGGTTGGTGAAATTTTCTGATCAAAAACCAAAGATCTGGTTTTCTAGCCTTCAGGTTTTCCAGAAACCCTATTATCAAGTTTTCTCATAAAATAGTGATATGCACCTCATCTGATAGAAAAATCTTTGGGCTATTCAAAACAGTATTCAGATTGGTTCCAGCTTTTACTGAAATATCAAAAACAAAGAAGTTCTTCTGATTATGAAACACTGTACTGCATATATAACATTCGAACGCTTCTTTTGCATATCTTTAATGACTGGTCCCGCCTGTCTAGATATTTTGACCAGCTCAATTTGTAGAGAATTTCACGAGCTATCCACTGGTATTCTTTTGAAAAATATATCGCTTTTCATTAAGACAAAAAAGACTTCTAAAAGAGTATTATGCAGCTGTTTTCGGTAGTCCAACGCGTTCTCTGCATGCCTTTTGTGACTGACCCCATCAGTCAAGATATTCTAACTAGGTCAGTTTGTAGAGAATTTTACGGGCTATCTAATCGTGTATAACTAGAAACCTGTGTCCCTTTTTGGCAAGATTTTCTGGTCAATGACCTTTCGACGTTCAATATCGACCTGTATTATACTATATGTAGAATAACTCTAAATGCTTTTCCTTTGTAACATAAGCTGAATCTAAATGGTACAGTTTGTTCAGAATTTAATACTCTATAAAACTACATGTGACTTGGCCGATAAATGTGTGCTCTTCGAGAGACAGGCTCCATCAAGATCTTCCGTAGGGTTTCTTGTCCCCAAAAAGCGTTTTTGTATTTTGAACATATGTTTAATGCTCCGTCCGACTCAATTTTGTTCGTAGATTATGAATATGGGGTTAAACTGGTTGATAAGTAAATCAGACCAGAAAAAATCAAGTTTAAGTCCAAAATATACCTTATTGTGATATCGTTTTTTCCAGTAAAGATTTTTTTCCCATAGACGCAGATGCATTTCAGACCTCGACATGAACGTGGCAGACAGAGCTCATACTCATACAGTTTTCGACAAAATTAGAATTTGTTTCTGCATATCGTTTGGGTTTCACAGTTATTTTACTGCGCACATGTGATATGGGTATGATCGATTTTTTTTCATAAATGACCCATTTTTCCTAGAAGAACTAGCCTCTATTTCCCATTACCGAACTAGTTTGTACAGCTTTCATTGCTTTACAAGAATATGGGTAAGACAACATCTGATTGTACTACATTACCAAATCTCGACTCTTCCTCTTACATCAATACCGATTAAAGACCAAGAACATGGTGACACTCATATCTCGGTAATCAGAAGGTATTAACCCAAACCCAATACAGATTTAGATGCGTCGCGACAAGCTCTACAAAACCTGATATATAGCTTTCTGCTTCGACATACTTTTGAAAACCGGCACGGTCCTTTCTTATCAAAAATAAGAAATTCACATCAACTGAGACGTTAAGTGTCGAACAGTACGCCTGTTTGTCATGCCATTAAAAAAGTGACCTTTCTCTTTAACTTTTAAAGATTCTTAGAACATGAAAAACAAATATCAATGGGAAAATAAGTATCACAGGAATGCCAATAACCGTTTATATACCATTAATTATTTGGTGGTGTAAAGACTGGCACCACCGAAACCGACAAGTGCACGCGGATATCAATCTACAAAAATGTATTATTTCACCGAGAGGCTTATGAATGGAGAAGAAATGTCTTACCGATTGAACAAGATTAATATCGTTTAGCAACGCTAGTGACAGATCTGAAAGTGAAATATTGGATAAATTCAAATCGAGCATCAAGATCAACTCACCATCACTTGTATTCAAATATAATCGATTTGTATCTGGAGAAATTGATTTAGAAAAAATGAAATTGTTTCAGAAATAGAAGAACCTACTTACCACTTGCTTGGCACCACAACTTTGTCGTTTGAGTAGAACTTTGTCTCGGACAAAGGACCGGTCGACAGCCAGTTCTTGTTTCTACAATTAGAGTATTGCAGTGCTTTAAGCTTAGAAATTATTCGAACTTCGTTTAGCGTAGAGTCTTTAAACAAGTGTTCACTCAATCATTAAACTTGCACTTTTCCGTAAGAAAAAACGACCATCACCACATGAAATTCATTCTAATCTTTCGTGTTAACGCCAAGATGTTCAATAAACGTTTTGATTGAATAATTATTTACAGCTTGAAGACCCATGTATACATGTTTAGTCTAGTTCAAATAGTAGAACTTTAGAGTCCGCTGAAACCACTTCAGCACATATACAGTTATTTCATAAAGAACATAGGTGCATAATATGCTCTTATAAACGAAGAAGAAACTCGAGGAGAGAAAAAGAGTGAAAAACCAAAAGCATCCAAATATCTCAAAAAGATTTTAAATTGAAAAGTTATGAAGTGATGTTACTAAATTCAAATTATTGAATAAAGATCCAATAATAACCTGTGGAAACTAGCTCACTACCTTTCTGAGAAAATTAGAAAACGAAGATTATTTAACGGAAAAGGACTAAAATTGTATTACAATAGTTCAATAGTATTGCGTCTTTCGGGTCTTCCAAAAATTCACAAACCTAATGTTCCTATCAGACCGTTCCTTCCTATCGTTAAGCGTGCAGAATCATCCAATTTTCAAATAAGATGCCCGCAAAGCAAAAATGCAGTAAAAAAATTATTTTTTTACATACCATATACCATTCGATTCTTAGGAAAATTCTTCGCAAATACTATTGATACGACAAAGTGAAAGTGAATATTCAATTAAAAACACTGGTGATTTCATATCATTCTTAAAGAACAACCCATAGTTAACTAAGAGGCGAATGATTAGTTTCGATATTGAGAGTCTTTTTAGAAATGCTTCGGTGGCTGAGACAACAGATATTATATCTGAAAAATTCTATTACACAGATCTTAAAGTAATGCCTGAGAACTATTTCCTTCGATTGTTACAATATGTATTTAAATAATAAATACTACGAACAATTTGACAGTATCTCAATAGGTTTCCCCTAGCTGCTATTTTTGCAGAAATATTTATAATCACCGCAATCGACCTTAAACTAGGGGTCTGCCAAGTCCATAAACCAGGTTGATGGTGTTCGGTTATGGATGTGGTACGGTCATGAACAAGGATAAGGCCTTGGGTCTCTGGATTTTTGTAATAACAATCTGGATGTGAGGGTACAGTCGAAATGATTACCTCAGTAGAAAGCTGAAATGCTACGCAACCTCTGGCTCACAATACAGTTTGTGAGCAGCCGTTAATTGTTCGACCGAGCCCACACTTACTGATTGTTATTTTTAGGAATGTCTCTGGGCTCCCGCGATTTAACAGAGCAGCGCAGAAGATCGAGGGAGCTCTAAACCTCCAAAGAGAGTCCGATGACGTTACCGGATAGAAGCTGAGGTCTTTAGGAGGTATAGGTCTTCATTGCTTTGTCAACCACGCTTTGTAACCGTGCGTAGGTTCTTTTCTGGTCTGAAGATTTATGCCTCTGCGGTCTACTGTAATTTCTAAGGCGTGAACGACCTTAGAATCTGGTGCACAGTTGCGTGGGTACCACGGGTGCCAGATAGGTAGATGATTGTTAACTGTAGTCTACTTGGCACTTGTGGCGCCGGTAGTAGGTCGGAAGTTCTGGAAACAACAATGGCAACATACACAACAACCTCTCCAACTCAAACTGCAACTATTTCACAAGAAAAATCTACTTCAATTACTTTACATCAGTTGTATGACATCTTTTACACTTGTGAAAAAGATGTTCGCTTGGCTGTCATCAGAATATGTGAAGTTTTGGACGTAGAGGAGCGTAATGAGAACAAAGAGACAATCTCGAAATTAATTCACTCTAATTTTGTAAGAAAGAAGTCTCAGTTCGAAAATTCGCGAAGACGAAGCAATCAACAAAGACAAAACGAGTATGCACAGATAATACTTTACAAGAGTGAATTAAAACAACATCCAAAACCACCGAAAAGTACAAGTAGAGATTTCAGCGAAGTTGGCAATAAACAAAAGAAACGTCGTTTAACTGATTTGAACGAGGAGTTAGACGAGTTTGCTGCGAACAATCTTACAGTTAACCAAGTTCTTGGTTACTTGATCCACCAGCGCAACCATCAGACAAATAAAAAACTTATTCAATTTGGCAAAGAGTTCTACGAAACTGACGATCTAAGTCAACCAAATATTCAAGTAAAGACAACTCCACCACAAACGAAGTTGAAGGACATTGTGCATAAATATAAAGAGCGAGCTGAGAACCGAAGATTAGAAGAAACAACTGGAATAAAGCAACGTAAAGTAACTGAGATCTTAGTGAAAAAACGTAACGGTAACTATAAATGTCCACGTTGCAGTCGCCAGTTCAAGCCACAAGGTATAACTGGGCACGTAAAATCCTGTGCAAAGAAATGGTGTGTTCAAAATAAAGTGAAAATGAAATAGGAAGAGTACAACTAGATGATTGGAGCTCTGGGAAGAGATGATGAAACTCAACTAAGCCATTTGGAGGTTGATTTTTTGATATATTACCATTGCAATAATCACTTTGAACGAACGCTAAAACTCTGAAGGAAATTGAGTGTTGTGTCTATTTTTTTTGTGCATTTTTTTGTTTGTTTCACCCTACACTGAAAGGTAATGGGTATTACTACTACTACTACTAAGTCAATCAAAAAATGACTTGACTTTAGATGAAACGTTAGCATTAAAATCTCATCTCGATCTCAGTCGAAACCAGATGGATTTTCTCAAAACATTTTGCAGTTCTCATTTGACTATTACTAACAGAGAATACGTCAGAAACTATTCTAACAATATCTTGCCATCGCTTTCACGATGGAACACTGCTTCATCCACCAAAGAAACAGGCTTGTACGTGCGCGATAGAGAATCTGTTGTCCAACTAACAGTGAAAAGATTAATAGACATGCTACTTAAGCAAAACGTCATGGTTCCAGAAAAGCTCGAATATCGAGAAAAAAACTGGACATGATGAGCTGGTACAATGTCTATTTACAAATCCGCTAATTCACCTATGGAAACGGCAAACATCTTCAGCAAGATGTTTGTACCATTAGTTTAAAAGCCTCCACAGGTGAAGTTTTATGGGTAAATCAAACTCCTAACAGCTCGTCCAATGACACTTATAGCTGAAAAAGAGTCTAAAGAATTACTCTCTGCTGTGAATGGTATATTTGAACCAAGTGAAAAGCGCTTACAGGAAAAAGGCATCGCTTTTAACTATAACAACAAAAAATACGAAGCTAAAGTTTGTATTGAAAGTAGTATGAAAGATTTAAAGGTCCGTACAATGGAGCCTGGTTTGGGTGGTGCAGACTGCCTTCTCTGCACCACTCGATCAGCTGAATGGAAAGACCAAAATAAAATACAAGATATAAATTATTTTGCTATTAATCGTACTTGTGAGATGATAATGACCATATGTTTATTCAACACAAAAAAAGGATAACTACCGAATGTCTTCCACTAAGAAAAACGGTTCGTATTTATAGGTTAGAGAGAGAGATGAGAAGAGAAGAGAAAATCGTACCATACAAAGAATTTCACAGTAAAATAATGAGGAGAATATCAGACCATATACATAGGAATGATAAACAGTGAGATATAAGAATGTGAAACAATGAGAAGAATATCACACCATATAAGAATGTTAAACAATGCGAAAAGCATACATATCGAATCATACATATGAGAAGGATGGAACGAAAATAACCAGGACTTCTTAACATAATGCAGGAAAAACTTTAGTTCTCTATAGAGAAATGGTTAAAGTCGATGGCCAAATTATCAAGAGTAAAAATGATTATGCTACCAGACAGGGTCTCACAAGCGAACCAGTGTCTACCCTTGACAATCATTTTATCACAATTACTCATTAATACATAAATGGAGTATCTTGGGTCCTTAAATTAATGTACCACTTTCGAGCCAATGTTCTAAATTGATCCGAACGAGGAGATGTTAAAGAACAGATTAAAAAAGCACGAAGTTTAGTTCTCAGCGAAATAGAAACAAAAACGAGCCTTCGGTTGGACCAGGTGAACGCAACGGGTGATTCCGGAACACCAACCACTGGCAACCAAGATCGAAAATTCTTTTCCTTTGAACTAAGAGATGCTATAGTTGAAAGCGTTCCCTCGAAGTATCGAGAACCTTTCAAAAATCTCTCGCAGTATTATTCTGTAATACTTCGTCTTGTGTCCTCCACTGAACTAATCAATGTTGATAAGTTTAGACAACTGACTATAGACTTGACAGTCTTAGTTGTTAAAGAATTTCCATGGATTGAGTATTCTATGACAGTTCACTCTCTGATTTTTCACTCTACAGAGCTGATTCAGAGAAACAACTCTATCGGACTCGGCGAGTTATCCGAGGAAGCTCTTGAAAGCTGTAATAAAGACATCCGAAATTATAGAGAATTTCTCTCCCGAAAATGTGGACACATAGAAAATCTTACGGATGTCTTCAATCGATTATTTCTAAGGAGTGACCCTGTCATAAATTATACTGTACACCATTCCTGGGCAACAAGAAAAAGAAAAGACAAAACAGTCTTGACTTGCAACAATGAAGACGATAGCCTCTCCTACAGTATGCTTGTAGATAGTTAATTATTTCGAATTTGTATTTATTTTAGTTTTAGCATCAATTTTAGTTTCTTAAGCGTATGCATACTAAAAGCACGAAAAATGACCTGAAAGTACGAGTCTAGAATTTGCAAAAGAAGCTTAGTGACTTGGCCAGCTGCATGAAAAAAGAGCCAAAGGGTGGTGGTAGGCACTAACCTGTGTGACGATGTGCTTTTTTCTAGTCAGAGCTCTTGTTAGAATTTGCTAAAACATAGAAAACATTTTAATTTAAGTATTCAATAAAAAGTGGTTTCCAGAGAACTGGATTTCCATAAAACCTTCTAGAAGGTTCTGAAAAACTTTCTATTGCTAGATTCAAAAGCAGCTTACTCAAAACCCTATAAGAGCTGATTTTCGAATCAGAACTACGTACTTTTAAGTCCATTTTGGTCTCTGGAAAACCGAGGATTTCTAGAAAACCCGCTTTCAAGTACCTCTGAGTTCTGGAAACCACTCCATAAGAAAGAACACATGCGAAAACTTATAAAAAGTATTTTTTTAGTGTATTGGAGTATTTTAAAACCAAATGTCCACGTGCCTATCAAAAATTACCCACTGTGCAATAGCAGTGTATATGACAAAATGGATATATAGATATCATTTATTTATTTTGAACTCAAGTAATTTTGGTCCAAACTAATTAACTCTTTCATCAGCAGATTTAGGAGATTCTTCTGTACTCATATATCGTAGTATCGAAAAGAAGTCCAAACAATCCTGATTACGCTGAAAGAGATGAAGAAATATTAATCTCTAAAACATTCTAAATTCTAAATTATTTTCAGCATAAGAGGGCTGAAGAGCAATATCAAGAACTTAGTTTTATTTTAGATTACTTTGTTATCAGAACATCATGAACACCTTACTGGTATGTCCACGACATTTGTGTATTCCTCCTTGTGAACAGTGTAAAGTCAAAACTACTACTCACTGTGTGCACCGTCTTATGAATAACTTTCAATAGTGATTGTACCTTTTATAATCTAGTTGAGATTTTACCCTAATTTCTTTTAATTCATTTTGAATAAAGTTTCTTAGCCTACTGGAGAAGCGAGCAGAAAGAATATGAAACCATAAAGAATGCAATTTCCCTTGCTTGCCTTATTATTTTCTTGTGATCTTTTCTCGAAGACAAATGCCGAGTAAAACAGATTGCAGTTCGTTATATTTTTGTTGCTTCTTGTCGTTTCTTCCCTAAAAACTATCGAATAAACTTTTTGCTTCCCTGCTAGCAGTACCCCGAGCCAGTTTTGGTGGAAACAAAAGTGCCACTTTCCTTTTTCTTGAGAAAGAAAAGATATGCATTATATCTTTAATCTTTCCTTTTGAAAGAAAAGATACCACTTTACCGTTACTCCGGAAAGGAAAGGAAAAGTGCCACCCCTAGTTCTACGTGTTCATAATGATAAAATACCAAACGGTATCGCTGGTCATACGCGAAATACAGTGACATACTGCGTGGTTACTGCCAGTATACCGGATGATATTTTCGTTCACTATGATAGTAAACCTGCCAGTAACCGTCGGTATTTTGTCGATATTAAGCCCATAGAAAATTCAATGGAACAGTTTTGTCGTTATCACTACATGTTTTGTGACAAGGGACTTCAAAATTTCATACGCAGAGAACGGAAAACGCTCAGCACACATGGCGACGTACGTAGTCGTACCCATACGACCTCTTTATGCATTTATGCATATGGACTACAGTCAATCTTTTTACTGTCCGGACAGATTATAAATCATTCTGTGCATTTTTGTGCGATTCTCTTAACCTTTAAATGGAAAATATACCACACTAATGATATTGGACTAGGAATTGTGACATGACAATGGTAATCACAAAGAAATGATATTGCACAACAAACGCAGGTTACTCCAACCTTAGTATCAAAAAACATGAAAATTTTCTTCAGATGCAAGGAGAAAATCGAGTAATATTTTGTGATTATTGTGTAGCATTTAACAAACCAAAATGAGTTCTTGGCTTTGCGGCTTCCGATTGATAGTATAAGCTGCTGTATTCAGCATATAACTATTTATCGCTCCTCTTCATGTAAATTCTGGTTTACTTCCAGATTAGCAGTGTCGACAACAGGCGTTGTGTAACTACCTGCGATAGTTTCACTTATTTATTGATGATCGGGTTTATTTATCATCACGTAAGTTTCAGTTTTACAGTCCAAAGCTGATTATAAGAAACAAATCGCTATTCTTATTACTGTTCTACTAGGTGCTTGAAAAGGAGGGGAAAAGACAGATGCGAAATTTGCATGGAGCGAAAGTCTGTTTTTAAGACAGCCCTTTTATTCCAGTGCAGAAAGAATACAGTTTCATAATATCGCTGCTATACGAGAAGAAGCTAACTCAGCTGTGAGAGTCTTGGTGAAAGGAAGATGTAGACCTTCATGATGCGTGCCACCGACATCATTTTCGGCTCTTAGGATGTCGTCTCTGCTCATTTTTCTTTGAGAAAGTCATATACAAAATATTAATTCTGCAGTTACATCCTTGCCTCACCAAAACTAAGTGCCATCCTTATATTTTTCCTTTCTCGAAATGGTGGTGTTCCTTTTGTATTAGCCGAATAACTGAAATTTACAGCGATTAGAGCCTGCCCGATGACTTGTTGCCACCAAATTTTACTTTTATATTATATTTGACTGTGGAGAATGTTAAACTTTGATGTTCTTATGTCGATCTACATGAATGGTGCACTCCATTAATAGCTCTCATTAATAGCTTGTCGTCCGGTGCTATTTGTGCTTCGGAGGAAAGATAATTCTCTGTTTCTTTCTGAGCTCTTTCACTTTCCTGTTCGTTTCATTGAGATAACAGAACGCCTAAGAGATGGAGCAAATGATCTTTTTCTTGAGAAAGAGAGAGAGAGAGAATTATCTTTCCTCTGAGCACAAATAGCACCGGACGACAAGCTATTAATGAATATATGAAAACGTTCTAAGTTCAGAGTCAGTTTTCTTCCAGAGCTTTCTGTAAATTCGTTCTTAATACGGCAAGGAAACAGTATGCAGATGGTACGTCATTAATGAAGATAAGAAAAGGCAAAGCCCCGAGTACTGACCCTTGCACGACACCGAGAGCACCGGTGTTGGGCAGAGAGTGATACTCCAACTTTAACTTGTTGTTAGCATTTACTAAAGTAACTACTGAACCAATCTAATGCAGTTTCTGAACGGTCTGTTGTTGTTAATCTAGAGGTGGTAATTTGGTACGTTACTTTATCAAAAGTTTTTTCTAAATTGAATGCGGCCAGGACAGTATTAAAAGGTGGTAGTGGATTTAGGTTGTTTATCAAATTGGGCAGTAGATAGAACAAAGCATGAAATGTTGACATTTTAGGTCGAAATCCAAACTAGTTATTAAAACACACACAACGCTCATCAATTGAGTATATGAATATTTTTGCTTAAAAGCTTTTCACTATCCCTGAAAAGACTTTGCACTTAGCAGAAAAAACTCAGTACTGAAGATCGCTTACTAACTTTCAGCAGCAATGACATGTTTTCACGATAAATGGACGCATACGCACACATCAGGATACTTTTTCCCATTTCGGCCTCAAACTGTAAAATTTTCAACGACTAATTCAACTTTAGCTTGTTCAACAATGAATTTTTCATATGCTTTGCCTGTCGTTGCAGTCAGAAATCAAATTCCTGTGAGAGTTTTGTCTTTACTATCTCCTTTTTAACAAGTAAAACGTCTCTGGCGTTAGAACTAGCACGGCTAACAGTATCTGAGCTATAAAATTCGATCACCAGATTTGCGGTTACTTCTTCAAGTGGCTTATTTCCATGACAATAATTTGATCGTGTTAGAACACCTTTTGTTTTTCTCAACTGAACGGTATTTCGAGCTGGATGTACTATAGGACGGCAAAAAATCTCAATTTTCTCTCGTGCCCACGCCTCTGCATTGAACTTTCCACAAACGAATTATGAAATACTTGAACTCACACACTTTCGTTTACTATAACAATTATAATCGAGAAGCATTGAAAAAACGAATATTTCATTGATAAGGAAATAATTTGCAGAATCGGAAATTACGGATCTACTGAAGTGAGATCCAACGGTCTGTCTCTCTGTCACACCAACTGTACAAATGTTTTTCCCTACACTAAGAGGACCTAGCAGTTGTAACTCATTTATCCGCCTGTCACGCTGCGCTGCTGGTGGATATACATATATATGTTACATACACACACGCTCTCATATCTAACATAAACATTCAATTTCGTATGTCTCTCTGACTACATCTATGAATAATAAAATGAAAACTTTCAAAAACCATCGCTACTTGTTCACGAACAATCACTGCACAAACAAAAATGTATTTATTAATTTAGTTTTTAATAATGTAAATGAAGACTTATAAATAATATAATGAAACACAATAGAATGATGGTTACCTTTATTAAAGCAAAAATATAAAGATAAGAAATAACCATGTTCTTTCTTGTTGTTATTCTGCCGAAAAAAAGTATTTGGATTCTTTTGTGAACATTATCTGGATTGTCCAGATAAAATGCACAAATCTGTGAGTGTTAACTTAAGCAGCTGTGTCACAGTATTCGATAATTTTGCGATTGAAGTATCCGCATTTGGAAGCCAAATTGAGTTTTCACATTTGTTCAAAACACACCTTAATCAAACACGGATGCAGGAATTTTCAATGTCCATAATATAAAATTTTTGTAGGAAACATTTGTGAAGATGTCATGGTGTTTTTCTGTGAATTCATGAGTGTGCCCTAGATGAGGACACGTTTGATTGGAAACTCTTATAAAAACTTCCAAGGACTTCTCCGATTTTTTGGAAAACATGGAAGTTTGAGGTTTGAAGCAATCAAAGCTATAGTTACACAGCTTTTCTAACGTATTTATCCTAGGCATGCACCAGTTAAAAACTGATGTTAGAGCTTCCATGAAAATTGCTATAAGCCATCTGTAAAGTAGCGATGTGAGATAGGGAGGGTAGGATAGGGCCAGGGCTTCGTCTAAAAAAGATATATCGTCGGTACGGGGAATATTTTCAAAAAGATACGATCTTACGAGTTGGCGCGATTGGAAACAAAAGAATTTCTTTTGCCTTATTTTGTTCTGTTCTAATGAACATCAGTCGTTGAATCATGACTTCGACTTTATGAATAAACGATATAAGTGCTCCGACTTTAGCATAACCATTTTTCACAAATAAAATTTTATTTTTCGTCTAAAAACGGCCGCTTTAAATTTAGGTCACGCTAATATTGGTTCACCAAATTTCTGATGAATCAATGACTTGTATGCGTTCGATTGGCTACGTGCGATGCTATACCTTATTCACTATCAAAAAAGTGTCGCACAAACGCGCTTACGTTTAGAAGTTAGTTTACTGGAAACGATGTAACACATCACAGCTTGAAAGCCGTGGTATCATACATTTTCTAGCGTATTCACACCATGCTATCTCCTGCTGTTTACAACAGTGGATGTATCGGTTTATGACAATTAGTTTTGCGAGTTGCTGGCGTTTTTCTATATTGAGAATGAGTGCTCCTAGAACCAAACTTTCTTTGATTAGTACTACTTTTTCTATAAAACTCTTGAGGACAAATCTTATCCATCTAATAATTTGGGGGACTTATGCGTTAGGTAGACGTTCTCCCCTTTTACGGAGCAAAAAGCAGCACTGATAAGCTTTTCTATATCTTGTTATACACACTCAAAGAATTCAGTTTCATTTCTAGTTTTTTCGGTCTTCTTTAAGAAAAGAAAAATCGAAAAAAGAAAGAATTCAGCGCATGTTGTTATATATTCTCTTCTTTATCATTAAACTAATCGTCTCTAGTATTCAGCAGCCTCAGCAGCAGTGTAACTGCCAACGTCAGTATGTGCTTATAGGCGAAGCACGCTCAAATCTATCACTTATACAAGTTTATCAGTCTAATTCAATTCGCGAATTGAGATTGAATACCAAAGGTACAAACACAATCGAATCATCGATCGATCTTGATCGTCCATTAGACTCAGTTCATCAATATGCAAATACGATGATGATTGGATTAATCTGGAATATGATACCTCGACATATTCTTATTATTGGACTTGGTGCTGGTATTCTACCGAGAATACTTCGCTCGTATTATCCTCTCGCACAAATCGATATCGTCGAAATTGATCCAAATATCTTAGATGTAGCTCGCGACTACTTTGATTTTCAATCTGATTCTCGGATGAATGTCATTATCCATGATGCACGATATTATATCAGGACTTCTGTTAAAAAATACGATATCATATTTTCCGATGCCTTTCTTGAAACTGATGAAGGGACACCTTATCACTTGAAAACTGTTGGATTTCTGTCTGAACTGAAACGAATAATGGCCGATGATGGTGGTGTGCTTGTTAGCAATTTACACCGTCGATACAGTGATTACAATCGGCTTCGACAAACATATTCATTTGTCTATCAATATAATTATGCTTTTCTTGGTAAAGGAAAATGTAACTATGCAATCCTTGCCTCCGTCAACGAAAGAATAACCTATGAAGAGATGTTGAGCAGAGCACGTCACTTGCAAGACATCAAACGTTTTCGATTCAATTTAACAGCAGAAATAATAAAGTTGGAAATTGAAGAGCAATGGAACAAAAACAGTGATGTGCTAAAAGATTCTGTTGCTGTGGAACAACAAAAAAGCGTATCAGTTAAGAGAGATGACTTTCGTCTGTACTTGTATACGGCTATTTTCGGTTTTCTAATTGGAAGCTACAATTGGCTGCTTGTCACCACCGTGGTCACTCACTATTGCAAAATACTTTGTTCTAGACTATTTAAATAGCAATCCGCTCAAACATAAATATTTTTTGCATGCATATTTAATTGAGCATACATCAATGCGTTGAAAATTTGTGAAACTAAAAAGTTAAGTTTTCTCAGGCTTCGAAGGAAAAACTTAACAAGTTCTCGAAAGAAGGTCGTGGAATGCTGAGAGTGATCTCACTTTGTAGCACACACTTTCCTTTAAAAGAAGAGGATACTGTTAATTAATACAATACAATGTAATTACACTCTTTTCTATTATAAACTGTTTGAATGATCATGTGTTTCTGATGCAAGAACGAGCATACGAAATATAACGCAATCTTACAAAAGAAAAAGCTTCTGTCACAACTAACTGGATTAATATAAATATTCATAATTAAACAGAACTGTTTCTTTGTCTTCTACAACGAACTCTAGTTGTATATCGTTGATACTCAAAACGAACGAGTTCTCCAATATGATGCTAAAGGTACTTCGGAGGGACATATCGTCGTCCTAGGAGGAGAAGGTCGAGGTGATGGTGTCAATCAACTAGAAAATCCACAAG
>CAJNOQ010005278.1:0-15601 GCA_905250885.1 Didymodactylos carnosus | reverse complement strand
TGAAATTTGATTATGATCTAGTTTTGAGAGACGTTTCTTCAAAAGAAAGTTTTGGAAAACACGACTTATTCCGATTTTTGACGTTTTAATGACGTTTTAAAACGTCACCCGTCCCCAAAGGGTTAACTGGATAATAAAATTCTGAGATGATACACCTTCATAGAGCGTCTAGGTCATTCACCAAGTGTCGACGAATGGATTTTCTTCGTAGATTGTGTCCGATACCGTTGCATTTCAGAGAACAGTTTTTCGTATGCAATATCAAACCTTGTTTTAGTGAAATCTATGTATCGTCTCAGTTTGCACAGCATTCCCAACCAACCTGTTTTCGTAATCTTTTTCACTACAAGAGGTATTATACAAGACCGAAACTTGAACACATACATACTCAGCATCAATATGAAGACGATTTATAAGCATTGGACATACAAATCAACACAAATTCCGTGTTTTCAATTGTTTTTGCCATTCGTTCTACGATTGGACCATACATATTTTCCAGATCAATCCACACATGAAATTTGCTCTCAACTAAACGGTAATATAGATGATGACAAAGTTCTTTGTCCTTATGACAGTACGAAATAACAACGTCGTATTTATATGACTGCGGTGACATCAATAGACGACTTCGGCAGTTGATGATGCGTTGATAAACGATCAAGCCAGTAGCCATCGGTTGATGTTGTTTGACCTTTTCGAAGAAGTTCAATACAGATGTGACTTTTACTTGGATGAAAACATGAAAAGTAGATGATTCTGTCGTTTTCATAATAGAATTCCTTTCCATCTTCAGTTTCTGTTACGGAAGCATTTATCGCTTTTGCATATGCTTCGACTATTTCGTCATAATCCGGATAGTCTTGATCATGAAATAATCGAATGGATATGTGAAATAATTTTTGATCGAAGAACAAAAAGCAGACATAACTCGCTTCATTTATGGATATATTTGGTGGGATAAACTTGGTGATTTTATCCCCAAATTCATTTAGTTCTACCCAAAAATATCTGACGTCATCATGCTTATATTCATCAGCTTGTGGCAGATCTTCCCAACTGAACCGAGAGAACGATCTCGGAAGATAAGAATTGACATTTTGTAGACTGTCTCCTAGTTTAAATTCGTTGAACGATGGATTCCATATTTTGGGATGAGTAGGCGGTTCTTCCTCTGTCATCGGTCTGAAAACAGGCGGTTGATTAAAAGTATATCCCTTATAATTGCCTGTTGAACTTCCTACTTCGTGTCGACGAAGACGTGATACAGTTTTGCCCATTTCCTTTGTTCAATTATCGCGTGCTTCTAACAGTTAAGATTGTTACTTTTTGTTACTGAAAAAACAGATGAATTAAGCATCCATCTTCTTGTCGGCGACAACCCGAACAATCAATACGAATTTTAAGATTAATGCTATTATTGTTTAGGAAGTTAATGATTTAGTTGAAGGGTCTTTGAACTTTTTTCCAGTTTCCAAATGGGATTGCCAATGGGTAATTCACTATCTCCCCTCCTGGCAAATCTCGTTATGAATGATTTTATTATCAAAAATTGGGATGAACAGAAGTTTCCGTACAATATATTGAAACGTTATATAAACGATATAATTTTAGTTTCAGAACTGGATAAGAATCAAATTAATGAGTTAGTGTTGTCTATATACCTACTGTTTTGTACCGCATTTGAAAGTCTTAACAGAAAAGCTAAAACAAAATTTGAGAACTGAAAATGTTCGAACATTCACAAAATACTCAATGAATATACGAGATATCTTGAATAAATAACGTGAATCAGATCGATTCACTCTGTCCATTGACTGTACGTCGATTTTATTATAGCGCAGCTAAGGACAACCCAACTGCACAAGAACTTTCCTTAGCCACCCGAGTTTACTAAGTTTTTGCATATACTACTCCGCAGGCCCTACACTACTATGCCTACTGTCTAATTGAGAATCGATCCTTTAAAGGTTGCGTATCGTTTAAAGTCCATCACTCTCATAACTGTGAGTATGTAACTTACAGGGTGTTCCAAATACCTCATCGGAAACAAAACATGAATATCTTCGCCCTTTGTTAACTAAACTACAAAATTATTTTTTTATTGGATAGAGGAATGTTCCAAGTTTTAGTTGATATGACTGGAACTTTTTGTGTAAAAAATGTCAGTGTGGAAAAATAATAAAACTTGCAATGCAACGCATGTTTTCTGTATACGTAGTTATAATAGTGAGTAAAGGCTGTGGAGCTTGTCGTAATTAAACGAAATCTTTGCCAGAGTCGTACTACGTCTCATTTTGTAGAACCCGGATTGCTCTACAATCCCACATATTCAAATGTTTTGTTCAACTTGAAGTTTTGCCAAAAAAAGCAAATAATTTCAATTATATAATAAATAATAATTTCAAAATTTCTATTTCTATTATACAGTACCCATTAATGTGACCTACAGATTCTGGTTTCTACAATAACCTCATACATATTTTTACAGACTTTCAAATAGTCCACTTTGTAGGACTACCTTCTTTGTATGAAATTCAACTAGTAGTTTTTCCTTTGATTAGTTAATTTTATCTGAACAGAATTTGTATTATATTTTTTCATTTTCCCAGATACTAGCACAAAACAACTGTGGCTAAAGAAATCCACACCATCCGGTCATTTTAGAACAAAAGCATATAATTATTTTGTTATGTGACAGCAAGCATCATCTACTTTATTTCTATTTCATTCATAAACTTTTGGAGTACATAGTTTATTATGAAAGAGTTCCAAAGAGTTCAAGCAACAACAAAAAGTTCCAATCATATCAAATAAAACTTGGAACATTTCTCAATCCAACAAAAAAATGACCTTGTAGTTTAGTTAACAAATGGCGAAGATATTCATGTTTTGTTTCCGATGAGATATTTGGAACATCCTGTATATATCGAAGTCCATGTCGGAAAAACGAAAGAACGACGGAAACCAGGTTAAAATACATTTCGACCAACAGGGCTGCTCCTAAACCTCACTCAGAGTCGTTATTTTACTCCTCTCAATCTCGCGACAACCGAATGCATCGACAAATTAAGCCATCATATCGAGCCACTTTTTCAATATACTACTCCACAAACATCCTAACAGTGTCCCTACCAAATTAAGATCCGATGATCTGAAGCTTCGGCGCGGCGCGTAGGGCCGGTCAGCTAGTGGTCCAGTTTTCGTTGTACTACCGGTCCGAAGTAACGCTCGTGTGCAAGGTGACAGTTTTTCATGTTGTCGATCATTCCCGCCATATACATACCAGGTAGCGTTTGTCTGCACTCGCTCAGTCCTTTGGCTTTAGCAACTTATATCCACGAATGACCGTCGATAACTTTGAATCAAAGACAACGCTCACACCTCCCTTCGACCGGTGTTCTCTAGGTGGCTAGCCACAATATGTTATGGAATATATGTATGTACGTCCGTCACGCTAAAGTCTCCGTGTGGGTACGTCTGTCACACAATGTTCAAATGTATGTGTGTATGCATGTCCGCCACAGTAATACTGAACGGCCTCTGAGGACTTTGAATCAAAGACAACGGTCGCACCTCCCTTTGGTCGGCGTTCGCTAAGGGACTGTCCACAATACGTTCGTCACACTGGCACGAATATGCACAAAAGACAGGCGAGATTTTTCTTACTACTGTTAATTGCGTTTGTTGTACAATGATCATCCATGCATGACGTCATAGTCGGAGGTACATTTTTCGATAGCGCTCTCTTCAAGTCAAATTTATTTAGTCCATGATCTTAAAAACTGACAAGGTGGTGATAACAAGTTTAATAAAAAAAAGTTTGACCAAATCACCTCCACTGCACAAGAATGATTTTGTGGGGTGATCATCCTTACATAACAAAAATGTCGACGACAGAGAGAAGAGGCTTACACTCCTCCTACCTTCGCGACTGCGCAAAATGCCACCGTACTGCGATGTAAACTGAATGTATATGTTTAAAATAACAAAAACCATATATAAAGACAAAAGGGTGATACTAGAAAAAGCGAAATAATACTACTGTATATACTTACTAAAAAAATACGAAGAAACGGATATAACGTCTTATACGAACAGAAAAATGAGAATTATGATACGTACATTTAACGCTGCACATATACAAGAGAGAAAGGACGAAAAAAAGAATGTGCATCGTAGTCGACTCGGAGAAAACTGGAAAAGAAAGTGACGCCTCGTGTTTGCAGCGCGTGTCGCTAACAGAAAGAATCACTAAACGAAGCAAAAAAGCGTGTGTGTACATATGTGTCGTCTTTTTTGTTTTCTAACGCAAGAGAGAAGTATATTCTTTCGTTTCTCCGACTGGTTCTCTAAATGTTTGCGTCACTGTTTATTTTGAACTAGAACGTGAGAAACTAGCTAATGTTAGAAAGTAAAAATACATAGTTGATTGCAATTAATACGTTTTCATGTCATATGAATACGCCAACATTGTTGTTACTATTCGAGTTGCATGATTACATATAAATTCTCCTGTTTCTCGAGGAATGAAAGGATCTCTCTCACACAGACTCAGGAGCTTCCAAACAAGAAGATGAAAAGCGAAAGCTTGAATACTAATCGTGAAACTAAAACAATCATTAGGTGCCTCCAGTTGCGGCATAGGAAGTATTTGTCCCGTGTCTTTTCTAGATTCACTGCCGTTCTAGAACCCATCAGTTCCAAACAGTCTAATCAATGGCAAATGCAGCTAATCAAGTACGAGCTCAATGGTATTGGAAATCGAATTCTGATCCATGGTCAAAAAATGAAAAAGAAGAATGGACAAAATATTCTGATATCGAATCAGCGATTATCGAGGAAGCATTTAATAGAAAAAATGAAACAAATTTAGCTGAACTGGATAACTATTCGATTAACTTTAACAATTCCATTCAAATCAGTAAATCGGATCCAACTAAACAACGGCCAATAAAGCGAGCTGTAATTAGCAGGAATGAAAATCAAGGTTTAAGAGAAGAAAGATTCTTCCTTCCACCAGCATTGAGTAAAACGTTCAATGATGATTGGGGTCAAAACGCTTGTACTTTTCTTTCACAGTGGAAGAAAGGCAAGAAACTTTCTGATGCTGAAATAGTGGAGCAGGCAGCGAATGGAATAATTATCGAAGGAAAGGAACTAGGTCAACATTGTGACTCACAATATATAGCTCGCCAACTAATAGCCGTGCAAGAAAAGGACAGAGAAGAAATATACAAGTGTTGCATTCAGCTGTACACCATGGAATCCTTTCTATACAAACTAATCAATAAAGTAATGAGGGAAAACGACACGAGCAAAGCAAACACTCTCGGTCCATTTTGCTACATTCTGTTCAGAAGCTGGCTAAAAGCACCTACCAAATATTCAGCGCAACTCTATCGAGGTGTAAACTTCGATCAGAACATGCTTGAGTCGTATGAGGAAGCGCGTGGCCAGGACAGGTGCTGGAATGGCTTTACCTCAACTAGCAGAAACCGTCAAAAAGCGCAAAACTTCGGTAATACCTTATTCATTATCGACGCGACCAACAACGGTGGCTTAGACACATCCCAACTTTCCTACTACGATGAAGAAGAAGTCCTACTCCCTCCAGGGACAGCTTTTAAAATCACGAAAGTCAACAAACACACAACCAAAACCCATATTCATCTGAAATTACTCAATGATTTGCAATCTTCACTACCTGCAACATCATTGACTCAGTTGTTGGCGACCTCGCCGATGTCAGATGACCATTGCTGCGACGAAAGTCAAATGACACCTAGTGCCATGGCACATCCAGGAGGTATATGAATAATTCCGTTATCCTCGGCATTCTTCATCAGCTGCAACATCATGGATTCAGTTGTCGATGATCACCTCGCCGTCAGATGAGCATTCCTGCGACGAACGTGAAATGTCACCTGGTGCCATGCAACATCAAGGATATAGATGAATACTATAATCTTTGGCATTCTCCACTAGCTGCATCACCATTGAGTCACTTGTTGGCGACCTGGTCGTCGTCAGATGAGAATTGCTGTGATGAAAGTGAATGTCACCTGGTGCCATGGAACATCTCGAACACAGATGAATAGTTCCGTTATCGTTAGCATACTTCACTAGCTGCGTCATCGTTAACTCACTTGTTGGCGACCTCGTCGTGGTCAGATGACCATTGCCGCGACTAAAGTCAAATATAATCTGGTGCAATAGAGCATCCAAGAGATAAATGAATAGTCTACTCCTTGTTATTCTTCACTAACTGCAGCATCATTGATTTAGCTCTTGGTGACCTCGTCGTCGTCAGATAACCGTTGCTGTGATAACCGTTGCTGTGAGTGAAATATCATCTGGTGCCATGGGACATCTAGGAGATAGATGAATAGTCTGCTGGTTGGCACCCTTCACTAGCTACATCATGAGGGATTCAGTTGTTGATGATCTCGTCGCCGTCAGATGAGCATCACTGTGACGCAAGCAAAATGTCATCCGGTGTCGTCGAACATCTATGAGATAGATGAATAGTTTTGTTATTTGCATTCTTCACTAGTTGTATCATGAGAGATTCAGTTGTTGATGACCTCGTCATCGTCAGTTGAGCATTGCTGTGATCAAAGCGAAATGTCATCCGGTGTCGTCGAACATTTAGAAGATAGATGAATAGTAGAATATTTGGCATTCTTCACTAGCTGCATCATGAGGGATTCAGTTGTTGATGACCTCGTCATCGTCAGCTGAGCATTGCTGTGATCAAAGTGAATGTCATCTGCTGTCAAGGAACATTCAGAATATGGACGAATAGTTTCATGATTTGCATTCTTCACTAGCTGCATCATCATGGTTTCACTTGTTGCCGATCTCGTCGTCCTCAGATGTGCATTGCTTGCCCAAAGTGCAGTGTCATCTGTCGCCATGAGACATCTAGAATATAGATGAATAGTTTCGTGATCCTTGACTTTCTTCACTAGCTGCATCATCATTCATTCAGTTCGTGGGGGCCTCGTCATCGACAGATGAGCATTGCTGAGTCAAAACCGAAGTGTCCTCTGCTGTCCTGAGATCTCCCCGAGACAGATGAATAGTTTCGTGATTTGCACTATTCACCAATCTGCATCATCAAACATTCAGTTGTTGGTGACCTCGTTGTAGTGAAATGAGTATTACTGCGACGAAAGTGAAAGGTCACATGCTGTCATGCAACGTCCGGCAGACAGCTGAATAGTCCGCTCGTTGACATCTTTCACTAGCGCCATCATCACGGATTCAGCGGTTGCTGACCTCGTCATCGCCAGCTCACCGTTACTGTGACGAAAGTGAAACATCATCCGCTGTCATGGAACACCTCAGAGATAGATGAATAGATTCGTGATCTGCCTTCTTCACCAGCTGCATCATCACTGGTTAGTGACCTCATCGTCGTCCCACCAGCATTGCTGGGAAGCAAGTGAAACATCACTTGGTGCGATGGGATGTCCAGGAGATACAAGAACAGTCTGCTGTTCCTCCTTCGCATTCCCCACTAACTGCATCATCATGGATTCAGTTCTCCGTGACCGCATCGTCATCAGATGAGCACTGCTGTGACGAAACTCAAATGTAATCTCTTGCTATCGAACACCTAGGAGATAGATGAATAGCTTCATACTCTGCATCCTCACTAACTCCACCATAACGGATTCAGCTCTAGGTGACATAGTCTTTGTAAGTTGACCATTGCTGTGACGAAACTCGAATGCAATCTTGTGCTATCCAACATCAAGGAGATAGATGAATAGTTTCGTGATTGCATTCCTCACTAACTCCATCATCATGGATTCAATTGTTCGCGACCAAGTCTTCCTAAGACCAGCACTGCTGTAACGAAAGTGAAATGTCATCTCGTGCCACGAAATATTCCCCAGATAGAAGAATAGTTTCCTGATTTGGATTTTTCACAACCTGCGGTTGTTTCTTTCCGTTGTTGGTGACCTCCTTGTCATCAGATCACCCTTGCTCCAACGAAAGTGAAATGTCACATTTCATCGCGGAACCTCTCGGAGATACCTGAACAGTCCGCTCTTTGGCATCCTTCAACACCTGCATCATTATTGATCCAGTTGTTGGTGACCTGGTCGTCGTTAGAAGAGCATTGCTGTGACGAAAGTGAAATGTCATCTCGTGCCATGCAACATCTCGGAGATAGATGAATACTTTCGTTTTTATGGTTGTCAACCTTCCCTAGTTACATCAACAGTGATTCAGTTGTTGATGAATTCGCCGTAGTCTGATGAGCATGGTTGTGATGAAAGTGAAATGTCACCTTATGCCATGGAAAAGCTACGAGATAGATGAATAGTGTCGTTATGGTTGGCATCCGTCACTAGCCGTGTTATAGTTGTTCCAATTGTAAGTGACCGTCTCGTCCCCGGGTGAATATTCTTGAGAGGAAAGTGAAGTGCCATCTGCTGCCATAGAACATGGACGAGATAGATGAATAGTCTGCTGGTTGCCATCCTTCATTAGTTGTATTATCATTGATTCAGTTGCCGGTCACCTCTTCATCATCAGATGAGCATTCCTGTACGACACTGAAACATCATCTGGTGTCATGGAACATGTAGAAGATACATGAACACCTTCATCGTTGGAATGTTTCACTACCTGCGTCGTCATTGATCTAGTCATTGGCCGGCACATCGTCATCAGATTAGAATTGCTTTGATGCAACTGAAATATCACCTGGTGACATCGAACATTGAGGAGAGAGGTTAATAGTTTCTTTATTTTCATTCTTCGCTAGCTGCATCATCATTCGCTCAGTTGTCGGTCACCTCTTTGTCATCAGATCAGCATTACTCTTACCACCGTTAAATGTCATCCGGTGTCGCGAAACATGTAGTGGATAAATGAACAGTCCTTTCATCTTTGGCATTCTTTACTAGCTACGTCATCCTCGATTAAGTTGTTGGCGAGCTTGTCGTCGTAAGATGAGCATTGATGGGACGAAAGTGATATGTGACCTGGTGGCGTGGAACTACAAGGACGTGCATGAATAGCTTGCTGGTATTTGACATTCTTCACTAGGTGCACCATCATTGATTCAGTTCTTGTTCACCTCGTGGTAGTCAGATAAGCATTGGTGTGGGGAAAGTGAAATATCATTTTGTGCCACGGAATATCCCGGAGATAGATGAATAGTGTCGTCATTAGTAGTCTTCACGAGCTGCATCGTCATTGATGCAGCTGTTGGTGAGGTCGCCGTCGTCGGATGAACGTTGCTGTCACGAAAGCGAAATATCATCGGATGCCATGGAACCTGTAGCTGATAGATGAATAGTTTCGTGATTTGTATCCTTCACTAGCCGCGTATTGATTGAACCGGTTGGTAGTGACCTTGTTCTCGTCGCAGGAGCATAGGTGCGACGAAAGTGAAACATCATCTGGTGGCATGCGACGTTTATGAGCCAGATGCATAGTGTAGTGTTTGGCGTTCTGCAGCAGCTGCACGATCATAGATTAAGTTGTTGCCTACCTCGTCGTTATCAGATGAGCATTGCAGTGACGAACGAAAAATGTCAGCTGGTGCGATGGAATATCTTGCAAATAGATGAATAGTCTGCTCCTGGGCGTTCTTCAGTAGCTGAATCATCGTTGATACAGCTGTTGATGATCTCGTCGTCGTCAGATAAGCATTGCAGTTACGAAAGTACAATTTCAGCTTGTGCCATGGAACATCTTGGAGATAGATGAATAGTCTGCTGCTAGGTATTCTTCACTAGCTGCATCATCATTGATTCAGTGGTTGATGTCCTACGCATAGTGAGATGAGCCTTGCTGTGACAGCAGTGAAATGTCATCTGGTGCCATGCAACATCCTGGAGATAGATTAATGGTTTGCTCGTCGGCATTATTCACTAGATGCATGACGATGGCTACAGCATTTGGTACTCTAGTCATAGTCAAATTGGCATTGCTTTGACGAAACTGAAATGTCGCCTCGTGCCATGGCTGATGCAGGTGATACATGAATAGGTTCGTGATTTGCATTTTTCACTAGCTGCATCATAAGGGACTCAGTTCTTGGTTGCCTCGTCGTCGCCAGTTGAGCCTTCGTGTGACCAAAACGGCATGTCATGTTTGTTGGGTGAAAAATCTTGAAGATAGATGAATGGTTTGCTAGTTGGCATCCTTCGCCAGCTGCACCATCATTGAATCAATTGTTGGTGACCTCGTCCTTGTCAGAAAACCATTGCTGTGATGAAAGTGAAATGTCATCTTATGCCATGGAAAATCTACGAGATAGATAAATAGTATCATTATTTGGATTCATCACTAGGTGCATCACCATTGATTCAGTTGTTGGTGACATTCTCGGCGGTAGACGAGTGTTGCGATGAGGGAAGTGGAATGTCATCTGGTGTCTTGGAACATTTAGTAGATACATGAATAGTTTGCTAATGGGATTGTTCACTAGCTGCTTCATAAATGACTCAGTTGTTGGTTACCTCGTGGTCGTCAGATGGGCATTGCCGGAACGTAGGTAAACTGTCATCTCGTGCAGCGGAACATGTAGGAGATAGATAAATGGTCTGTTCCTTGGCATTTTGCACACGCTGCAGGGTCGCTTATTCAGTTGTTGTTGACCTCGTTAGCGTCAGTTCAGCATTGCTGAGCGAAAGTGAAATGTTATCTGGTGCTGTGGGACGTCTCGGAGGTAGAAGAATAGTTTGTTTATTTGCATTGTTTAGTAGCTGCATTAACAAGGATTCAGCTGTTGGTGATCTCGTCAGCGTCATTTGAGGATTTCTGTGACGAAAGTAAAATGTCAGCGGATGCTGTGGGACATATAGATGATAGCTGAATAGTTTCGTAATTTGGATTCTTCACCAGCTGCAGCGTGCGGGGTTCAGTTGTTTTTGATCTCGTCATCATCAGATGAATACTCCTGTGACGATAGTGAAATATCATCTGGTGCCGTGGAAGATCAACGGGATAGATGAACAGTATAGTTTTATTTGTGAGTCTTCCCGAGGTGCATGATCGTAGTTTGAGTTGTTGTGTATCTGGTCGTCGTCAGATGAACATTGTTTTGGCCCAAGTGAATGTCAGCTCGGGGCATGCAAGATCTAGGAGATAGATGAATAGTCTGCTCGTTGGCATTCTTCACTAGCTGCATCATCATTGATTGACTTGTGGGTGGCCTCGTTGTCGTCAGATGAGCATTGCTGTGACAAAAGTGAAATGTTGGCTTGTGCCGCGGAAGATCGTGGAGATGGATGTATACTGTAGTGTTTGGCATTCTTCACTAGCTCCATAATCATAGATTCAGTTGTTGCTGACGTCGTCATCGGCAGCTCATCAGGACTGTGACAAAAGTGAAATGTCAGCTGGTGCCATGGAACATCGTCCCGGTAAATGAGTACTGTAGTGTTTGACATTCTTCACTAGCTCCATAATCATAGATTCAGTAGTTGCTGACCTCGTTATCGGCAACTCATCAGTGCTTTGATGAAAATTAAATGTCATTTGGTGCTCTGTGACGTCCAGGAGATAGATGAATAGTTTCGTTATTTGTATTCTGCAATAGGTACATGATCATGGGTTGGGTTGTTTGTGACGGTGTGGTAGTCAGATGAGTATTGCTGCGACATAAGCTCAATGGCGTCTGGTGCTATTGAGAATCTTAGCATAGATGAATAGTCTGGTCGTTGGCGTTCTTCACTAGCTGCATGATCGGTGATGCAGCTCTGGTTGAACTCGTCATCCTCAGATGAGTATTGCTGTGACGGAATTGAAACGTCATCTGGTGCCATTGAGCACCTAGTATAGAGATGAATATTTTCGTCATTTGTAATCTTCGCTAGCTGCGTCATCATTGATTCAGTTGTTGGTGACCTCGTTGTCGTCAGATGAGCATTGCTGTGACAATGATGAAAAGTCATCTGATGACATGGGACTTGTGAGATATGGCTGAATGGTATGGTGATGGGGTGTAGTTTTCTTCTGGTACGCTTCGAGATTATATTAGGTGATAGAAAACTGACTTGATTTTGTTTTGGTTGTTACGCTGTGTTTTATGATCCGTACTATGGGGTTGGTTTCATGACTTATGGTGAAGTAGTTTTGTTTGTCGCGTTAAACTGTTTGATGTCTACTCGGGTAAATAGTTTGATGGTGTTGCAATGGATTGAAAGGGAAATAGAGTAACTTTTTAGGTTTAAAATAGGAACATTATCGTTTTATTGTGGACTAAAAAATGTACGGTATAAGAAGGATTTCTTTGAATCGTGAGGATTCGAGAGATTGTGTCTGTCACTCATAGGAGAATCCGATAATGTATATAGTGACACTTTGCTATAGTTGGGTGTTTTTACATTGATTAAGCATTTCTGTAATTTTCTTCAAGATTTTCATATGAAAACAAATCGCCTCTTAAAGATGGCATAGCATAAATTTGGTGTTGCAGTAAACCACTAAATTTATTTCGTAGCAATTCTTGCATGATGTCTGTTAATGATTCTAAGCAATTAATTATAGCAATATTTTTACCATCAGCTAACATTTGACTTAATATAACTAAAATGTACGATGTTTTCCCTTCTTCCATGTTTAACAGCTACATACTATTTGCTTTTTGAAAAAGAAACATAGGTTTTTGGCGAGTGAACTTTCGACCAACAAAGATTCAGAAAAAGCATGTCTCGGCTGGGCGTCGAACCAGGATCTCGGTTAACAAGATTTGTTAACTGATGATTGTTAACGGTTATCCAAATGTTTGTTTTATCGAGAGTTTAGTCACTAAAAACTATGTCACTACTAACTTAATTTTCACAATAAAGGTCTTTGTTCACTCTCAGACTATTTTCTTTATCTTCGAACATAGTTTTTAAAAGGAAATATTGACTATCGCGATTTAGAAGATTACACTCTCTCGAACAACAGCCAAGAGGGGTAATCTCTCTCAGTTTAACTTCTTTGCATTGAAATATTTGTAATAATATCTTGTTCTTTACCATTGTCTAAGCCTAATCATTCATATTTTAACAATTAATGATAGAACTTATTCCAGTTGTTGAATCAATGTTTCTTGAACTAAATAGCGTTCTATTTTCACATAAAATTCATCTTTTTTGATCAATAATAAACGGGTTAAATTCACTAATTTTTTCAATATCATTTAACCGCGATAAAACAACTCTTTTAGTTGGACAAGCTTTTTCCTGTTACTCTATGTAAATGAAAGATATTAGCTTGATCTGTTCCCTTTTTGTTAATTAAACTGCTGTTTCTACGTGTTTCTTAAAATAGTTTAATATTAATTTGTTCAAAGGGCGGGGACGATAAGAGCCAAAATCGGCCCCCTATCAAATCAGTCTTATGTTAACTCCTCTGATGCAGTTTCTGTCAACGATTAACCATAACATATTTTTAGACCTTAGAAATAATTTTCAGCGCTCCTGAACATTTTAGCAAAAAAACTCTTCTCTCGTTTAATGACCTTTACTCAAAGTATTTTCATTATTCCACATCTTTCGTCTAGAGAAAATATCAACTATTATACACTGCTCAATAGAGAACTTCACGGGCTACAAAATGATATAACCGACAGTCACAAGAAAATCTAACTGGGAAGCATAAGATCCGAAATACTCATTGGCATCTCAGCAAAACGCTCGGGCAACGTCGTTCACGTTTATCATACTGACTTATTTTCTTGTTCACGACTCCACTTCACACATCATTCGATATAGAATTTCACGGACTACGAAATGATCTGTAAGACAGTCACAAGAAGATGTAACTTGGTAGTCTGAAATCCCAAATACTCCGTAGCATCTCAGCAACATCGTTCACGTTTATAATAATGACTCATTTCATTCGATAGAGAATTTTACGGGCTACAGAATGAGCTACAAGACATTATTTTTAAGGTTTCTCGTCGTAAATGTATTTGACAAATACGGGCTAGGTATCTCGCTTTTTTTCTTTTAGTGGCACAAAAAATATTGTAGTTTTCTCTACAGAGAGCGATTAGACATAGTTTGTATATAGAAAGATGCAGAATTGAAAGGGCTATAGAATGAGTTATAACGTTTGCTTTTAAGTTTGTTAGACTTATGGGTAGAAAAATGAACGACGTCTTTAACGTGTTTTCCGAATAATTTTGTGACATGGGGTCTTTAATAAATCCAATGCTGTTTGACGAAAGAGTGCTGTAGAGAGCTCAGAAGGTTCTTGATTTGCTCAGGAACCTTTTCTGTACACGATGACACTGTTACAAAAAAGTTTCGTTCGAATTCGTAGACTTAGTTTTCTAGGGTTTCGGTTTTCCAGAGACCTGGGCACCAGAAACTTTAGTGGAATCTTTATTTGCCATAGATCAGATTGAAAACTCGTTGAGCTATTCAAATCTTTCCTCGAATTTGTTATAGATATTATCTTCGACGAGAAAAAGTGAAAATAAATGTGGCTGAATATTTTTGAGAGCTCGCGTAAATAAAGTCGCGACAGTCATATACTATTCAGTATATAAATGCTTGACGCCAAACCTTTTAAAAAAACTAATGGGTTTGAATTTGAAGCACGTTAAATTCTACATGTTTCTATATACAAACTATGTCTAATCTCTCTCTTTAGACGAAACTATAACCATTTTTATGTGCCACAGTAGGAAAAAATCGAGATACCTGGCCAGCATTTGTCCAATACATTTACGAAGACAAACTTCTAAAAGAATGTCCTATAGCTCATCCTGTGGCCCATGAAACGCTCTATCGAATGATATATAAAGTAGAGTAGTTGTGGACAAAAATGGATGGTACCAACATGAATGAGGTTGACCTACCGGTTTGCGGAGATGCTGCCGAGTATTTCAGACCTTAGACAATCCAGTTACATTTCGTTGTGACTGTCTTATATATCTATTTATTTTCTCATTAACCACTCTCCTTTATATATCATTCGACAGAGAGTTTCACAATATCCTACTGTCACATAGACTATGATTAAAAATGTTTCGAGATGATCACGGAGCATTCAACCATTAGTTATGCATCGAGATGCATTACGGATTTCAGTAATTGGTATACCACATGTGATAGACCCTTCCACCGCAAAACGTTCTAATTAATCAGGAAATCTGTTATGTTCCTTGCTAAAAAATTGATCATAGAAGGGATGATTGTATAAAAAGTAGAAAAATGTATAAGATAAGTGCTTCATTTCATATAGAGAGTCCATATAGCCAGGGAAGACATGCTGCTTTTAGTCAGACTTAATACTCTAGCTTAGTACCGCATATATATCAAATCATCCGATTTACTTCTTCGAACTCTACAATGAAAGAGGATTATCAAACATTTGTGACAAACTGTTACATATAGAAGTTACACATCTTGTTTGACCTACAGTTTTATCTGCAGAAACAGCTCTTCTATTTTCTTCTTTCTTCATTCTACGAAGGTCGAGTCACTACGAAATCCGAAATGTTGGACGCCGCAACTTCTTTCTATCAACATTTATATAGTGCACACGCAATAATCACCACATGCAACTCGTCGTCACAACCCCTCTCATTTCATCCTTCAAAGAGACAGAGTGTATTGACAAAGCACTG
>CAJNOQ010005277.1:0-15604 GCA_905250885.1 Didymodactylos carnosus | reverse complement strand
CGATATAGTGTTTTATATTATGTATTTTGCCCACACACGGCGATAATTTATCTAATTGTATTTATTTAACACTAATGAATGTGTTTCATTAAGGCTTCTTCCAGTCAGACGCGCTAATTTTTGTGAATAGTAAATTCATTTTCTTCGCAACGAAGCAAAATAAACTAAAACCAATAGTTAGCTTTCTTTTCATAAGTATGATGTTTATAATAAAATAAAAAAATTGTTTTATCTTCCAACCGAAAACATAGATAGGTTTGTAAAATGTACAAGAAGCATTTTAACGGCTTTACTCATGTTCCATTAATTTATTAATGATTTTAAATTTTAAAAATGTGAATATTTGCTTTTAGTTATGACGAATCAGAATAAAACATTAGATGCGAATGAGACGATATAGTGAAAACTTTAGCTGATTTTTCTAAGTTTTCACTGAATTTGTCCTGCCCGCTGATAAAAAGATCGTGTGATCAGTACACGCATGACACATTCTCACAGAATTAATCGGTAGTTAAAGCGTGAATTATCCATAGCTCAAGTGGTAAAACTCCTTTTCTCCCTGGAATCACGCGTAATTCTCGACTAAGTTACTGATTCATTGTGTGAAAATATGTCATGCGTGAACTGCTCACACGATCTTTTTCAGCAAGTAGGTAAAATTTAGTGAAATTTTAGAAAAATAAATGAAATGTTTTTTTCCACTATACAGTTTCATTTGCTTAGGATTATACGAAAGAACGTTTGGTTCATGGACTGATGATCCAATGAGCTGTAGAAAAAGTTTAAAAATTTTTTCACCAACATTGAATTTCGGTCACCTTAAAATTAATCTATAAAATAATATGATTCGTCTTATGATTGTGCTTCAGAATTGAAACATTAATTTTTTGCACGCATAAATGTCGAGTATGTACTTCAACAAAATGTATTATAAAATGAGTTAAGACGTGTTCAGAAAAACTCCCTGAAATATGAAAGTTATCATTAGTGAAGAAATTGGGCGTAAATTCGTCGAGATTAATAAATACTTCGGCAGAGATAATAAAAGGGAGGATAAAGGGGAGTATCCTATAGACAAGATTATTGTTACAACTTTAAACGTCTAATTGAAGTGATTCTTAACCGCATGATGGATGTGAATAGATTAATTGTGGAGTCTTTTGTTCAATACGAAAAGAAATTTCTAAAATGAAAGGTTTTCTCAGTGTATAATATTTTTCTCTAGACCTTTCTTTTTTTTGCATTACACGTCTCGTTATTATTTTTCTAATTGCAGAAACAAATAAAACATAATGTCGAATGTAACGTCAGCATCATCCATAGTCATTGAAATTCAAAATGCATCAGTTCAACTAGTCCGTTATTTTCCCATGATTATGTTAATATTTGGCACATTTGGAAATATATTAAATGTTCTCATATTCACACAAAAATCTCTTCGTTCCAATTCTTGTGCAAACTATTTTTTAGCATCGACAATAGTCGATTTTGTCTCATTATATTTTGGTTACATAACACGTATATTCAGTAGTTATAATATTAATCCATCAACATCAACTTTAGCAATCTACTGTAAATTTCGAACATATTTTACATACGTCGCATTATCAATGTCATCATGGTTTACTGTGTTGGCTTGCTGTGATCGATTTGCTTCTAGTTCACAAAATGTAAGAATTCGTTCGTTGTCTCGTGTTAAAATAGCTAAACGGGCAGTTTGTATAACAGTTATTATTGTATCTATTATCTATGGAGAAATGTTTTATTGTTTTGAAACAAGTGTGTTAAGTTTCAATTGTCTTCCAAAAGCGAACGCTTGCATGTTATTCAATGATTTCAATCTGTTAATAACCTACAGTTTGCTACCACCAATACTTATGTTATCAGTTGGAATACTAACAATAAAAAACATTCGGCTCATTCGTCGTATTTCACCAACATCAAAAGCAACATCAACTAGGATTAAGATAAAGGATCGTCAACTAATGGTAATGTTATCGGTTCAAGTTACATGTATTGCCTTGTTATCACTACCAATATCTGTTCAAAAAATATATTCTGATTTAACACTAACATGGGTAAAGTCGGTTGAAAGACAACAAATTGAAAATTTTTTAAGTACACTGGTCGTGTTAATATCGCTTATGAACAGTTCAACAAGTTTTTATATTTACACGTTAACCGGAAAAGTGTTTCGAAAAGAGTTAAAACGTATTGTATTCTATTGTTTAAGAAAACCAATACCACTCACCGAAACAACAGTAACAGGAGCAACAAGATATGCGCATTAGACATTCATGATGATATCTTTTCAATTTAATCACGAGTACAACAATTGTTTAGACCGAAATAGAACTTTAGCATGCACTCTTTTCGAAACACAATATTCAACAAACGAATCTATCCTCTGCAATATGTACCTTTGAACAGACATTGTTACAGTTCGTGAACATTTGATTCTGCCTTTCAGAGTTGCAATTCGAACCAAACGTAGTCTATTTCATGTGAAATATATAATAATAAGGAAAAACTTTAGAAATTCAAGCGGTGTCACTACCTTCAAACTTTCTTCAAATAAACAACCATCCCAGGAGGAAAAAGATGGGCAATAAATTGCACATTAATAGCCAAACAACGTCAGCTTAACAACAGCCTGTTAACGGTTTGAAAATGGCCTATAAACGTTTCCATTACTGACCGTCTTTATATCTTCAAAAATAAAATCTAGAAATATCCGGTAAATGGTAAAGACAAAAAACAGTCAATTAACTGTGTCATTAATGGGCCATTTTTAGGCCGTTTCTTGGTCATTTTTTTCTTCTATTATGCCTGATCATAATCGGGCTGTTTGCGGATCTTTTAAAACGTTCTGAAAACAACTTGTATATAGCCCTAGTAAAGCTCTTTTTCTCAAACACATGACTTTCTTGAATAAGAATCTCATGGCGTGGAGACATTTCTTACTTATGCAAAATGCATTTTTTTCGACGTAAGTAAAGTTATTTCGATATTTTACTTTTCTCAGAACATATTCTCTCACCGACCTGTTTCACAAAAGTTAATGAGACGTCATAGACAACTCTGTGAGCTCGATCGATCGGCTTATTCAGTTTTGACTGAAGGCCAGACTTCGCCACCCAAGTGAGAACTACAAAATTTTTTACTGTAAACCTTTGAAATGAAAATGTATTTCTCGGAAATATTCTCTACCAGAGGTGTGTCGAAAAGAAAAACAAATGTGACATATTCAGTTTTACACTCTGAATCGATTTAGAAATTCTTCAACTCTGACAAGGGAAGATCTCCATATGTGTCCCTCAGGATTGAAAAATAAATAATCCATTTTGTTCAATTTTCATTGTAATTCTAAATTTGAAAAGATTAATAACTATCCATACTATATCTAATTCGCATTCGCTACAAAAGTGATTCTCAGATTCTCTTGAGAGAATCGAGGAAATTTAGAAGGTAGGTAGGTAAGATAGACACCTACACATACCTCTATCTACATACTCACTCATCAAATAAGCAGTCGAAAACTTTTGCTCTAGGGCAACGAGTTCGAGGTGCACGAGTCGATCTCGTCTGTAGTTGAGGCCTACTGGAAAGATGGGAACCGGTGACGGGTAGTACCGAGAGGATACACGCGAAAGGTTTTGGTCTGTAAGTGTGTAAGTGCGGGTAGGTATGTGAAGTTACCTATCTCATCTACCTATTAGATTTCATCGAGATAATTGAGAATCAATTTTCAATTCAAAATCTAAAGTCCAATTACCATGACGTCGCTAAAAGTTCTATACAAAAACCTTTTTATCCATACCTAGCCTTCCACAAATATACAAGCTAAGCATATGGGTTAAAAAAACGTTTTTGTAAAGAACTTTTTACTAAAGCAATGTTAGTTACTCATCTTTTCAGATTTGGGACTAAAAGGAAATTTGAACAAAATCTATATTTGATTTTCCAATTTGAGAAACATACTTCTCTTATGAGCTAGCGAGGATAGTCGAATTAACTTTAAGTATTATTAAATTTATGAATTTCAAGCAAAGTTACATAGAGATAGACATAAAATTTAACATACCAATCAACTACAAAACAAATACGCTTTCTCTTGTACTTACTAAAGTATGTTTTTCGCACTATGCGTCAATGCATGTTACAGATATAGCCGGAATCGTAATTTAGAAATGAACGACACATTACAGCTGCAGATCACCCGCACAGATTTTACAACTCACGAGGGAAGTACCCCAACTGTTAAATCGCTTTTTCAACGAAACCGAGTGGACTATAGGTAGTCGACGATGCTGATTCCAAATATCATCATGAGTGCTGCTGCTAGGCCTTCAAAGACCGGTCTTCTGGAAAAGCAGTTTTCGAGAAACTCTAAAGAACAACGAAAAGCTTTCTTAATGAGGCGTAATTATAGTCCATAAATTTCTGATTAAAACGAGGCATCTTCCAGTTCTACACGACCTTTCTTTGCAAAGTTATAGAGTTTACAAGAAAAGCCCTAAATGTTCATTGTCACCTCAGAGCTCCAGAAAGAAAAACGAAAAATGAATTGAGGGTTTTTCTTGTAAACTCTATAACTTTGCAAAGAAAGGTCATATAGAGCTGGAAGATGCCTCGTTTTAATCAGAAATTTATGGACTATAATTACGCCTCATTAAGAAAGCTTTTGGTTGTTCTTTAGAGTTTCTCGAAAACTGCTTTTCCAAAGACCGGTCTTTGAAGGCCTAGCAGCAGCACTCATGATGATATTCGGAATCAGCATCGTCGACTACCTATAGTCCAGTCGGTTTCGTTGAAAAAGCGATCTATCAGTTGGGGTACTTCCCTCGTCAGTATATGTTCTACTCGTTAATAGATAAAACGTTGTAATGCTGTGCTTTTATAGCTCTGAGAAATCATAGCTATGCGAAACTATTTGTATCTGCACTATCTAAGAAACAGAAAATCATGTGTAGCCTCTATCAACAACACTGAATTATTTTTAGTTAAAATAGATATTATTCAAATTATGCAAAAAGGACGGCTGCTCTATACCATCATATATAAAATTCTCGAGAAAGACTTTCGATCTGCACTGAATAGCACTGAATAGCAAAAAACAACGAGATTACGTTCGCAAGACATGCTAAGTTGTCATGATTGTTGTATGAGAGAGTAATTTGAAAAGTGCAAGGTTATATCTTCCGAGTAATGAATAAAATCTGTATCATGAGAGAAGACTAGATATTAATTCTGGAACGAGAGATTTTGAAATATTCTATTATTAAATGCTATTTGAGCAGATCGAATTTTATCACATCTAATATAACCTATAATACAACTCTTCTATAAACAACAACAGAATAACGTAACACTCTACAACACAGAAGGACATTTGCTAAACTTGCGGACTCGTTATTGCAGTTGTGCCTTCCAAAAACGGGGTTTTCGATGCATTTTTACGAGTTTTGTATTTAAAATCGTGATTTTCGACGGGCTAAAACCATTTTTTACGTTTTTCCAACCCATCTTAGGCAGTTTCAAATGCGTTTGAACACATTTTGACTATGAAACGAAACGTTTAAACGGGTGGAAAAGGAAAAAACGATGCGTTACAATGTATTTTTAAGGTGAACAAAGTTAAAAAAAGACCGTTTAAACGCATTTCAGTGATGACCAGCCAACGTTTAAACCGGTTTAGTTAATTTTTTTTGACGGATTTTACGAGTTTTCGTGTACACAGAGCGTTTTAACGCGTTTTTGATGAAAAATGTTTAAAAATGAGTGAGAAGCTCATGCACTTAGGGACCCATATCATTGGCATGGGAAAAAAACTTCACTAGGGAAATTCTCGTACTTTTTCATGTTTAACAGCATGAATAGTAAACTTGATGGTGGACATGTATCAAATGTATCATCCATCATGTTTGACAGAAAATAGAAATGTTAATTGTTGATCAGTACCAAATAATAATAAACGTTTTTTATGTAAGGTTTTATCATATATTAAAAACAACTTTACAACATACTTAAAAACGGTTTAAGCTACCTTTATTACGTGTAATAAATGATATTGTACTGGCCATAATGATTTATATAACGTTTTATAACAATATGAATGGGCGTTAAACATATGTTACATCACAGTATTTATTAAACTTGATGTCCTTGCATCTACTCTTATCATTTCTTTTATCAATTAGTCCAATAATTAGAGTTTATTAGCTTAACTTCTATTCTTTATAACTGTTCTTTTTTGTTCCACAGAAAAGCAATTTTTAAACTGCTCACTTATATTCATTCGTCTTTGATTATTTGTCTTGAGCCTATTCTACTTTTTCTTTGATTAAAAAAATGTCAACCAATTTTCCTAGCGACTAATTTTAGTGCGACCATCTTTTAGACTTTCGACCTTTCCGACATTTTTAGTCTGCGACATCTTTATTTCCGACATTATACAGTACATTTCCAACGTCGGTGACAAGGTGATCAACAGACTTTTGGATTTCTTCTGCATTTGTGACTGCTCGTTTCGTCACGACCTGAGAAAATATGCACAATCTATCCAGGAAATACTGAAGAATTCTATCTGTGATAAGGTCTACTGACCTTCGTGATGCTGCATGAGCAAATCTCATGTTTGTGCTTGACATTCAGAATTCAGGTATCAGAACCCACAAGTTCAGTAAAAGATATCCATCATGTTCGTTGTTGCATTCATCGCTTCACGTCGATGTCCTGCACAGGTCGAAGAAGGTCACGAGCCTGCTCGAACTTGACAAGAACAAAATCATCCACCGAATCCACTTTTTGCTTCTATGTCCCCCTCTCTTCGACGTAGGTAAGAAAGCAAGACAAGTAGTTCTGGTATTCGTTGAACTGCTGTTTTACGTTCTTCCAAGTGTGTTTTCTTTTCTCAGTCTTTGAATCACTATCATCATAATATTCGTTGACCAGTTTTATTTGCGACAGTGAGAAATTCTCGAAAACGGGCGTTTCCTGGCCTTTTTCTTCATAGTCAGGATCAGTAGCTGGATTGTTGACCATTGATCTTCGTATAAATGTCTTTTCTATCACTTTGTCTAGACGAGCTATAGAGTTCGAGATAAAGAAGAAATCGCTAGTACAGAATATCAGTATTCACAGGGCTGGAAGAGAGTCAAGAATTATCTATCGAATAAAAAAAAGATACATTGATACCACAAATCACTATAGACCCACTTGCGTAAAAATGCTTGAAAATAATAGGATAAACGTAGAACATTTTATCATTAGACAAACACTCAATTTTCAATTTCGAACTTTTGATATTTTGTGTTTTATACTAATATCAAACCGCAAACTGTCGTAAAATGAAAAGACGAGGAGTCTTTCTTTTTTTCTTTCTATTTACATAGTTTTGATATTACGATCAGATAAGAAATGAATATATTTGTCAACGTGTATGCCTTATTTCTTTTTAGTGGAAATTTTTGTATGCCTTTATTTATTTACTTTTACAATATTTCTCAATCATTTTTTGAGTCATAATGGCGAAACAAGTCAAATCACGTGAACGAGTAAGAATTGTAATAAGTTTCGTGCAGAAAACAAAAGATTTAGTAAAGTTGAAATCATTAGACACGAATATTCTTGATAGGCTGCTCTTACTCTGTACTCTTATTGGTCTCTTGATTGATCTTTCAAGACAAATTATTCAATGCTTTCTTTTAACGCAGGAATCGCACTCTAATTCTACCGAACTTGGACTAATGGGCGATAATGATCCAACGCATATAAAAGTTGAAAACGTACGAATAAAGGGTGATCCATAAATACTGAGGAAAAATCTTTTACTGTTTTTGAAGTACTAAGATTTCCATCTAAACTCATTCGATAGAGAATTCACTGATCTAAAAAAACTGTAGATTTAGTTTTCCAAAAGATTTGTCTTTTCGCACCAAAATCCTAAATTTCAAGACACCGTCGGTTTACCGCACATTTCTTTTTCAACTTCTGAAAATTAATCTCATCAGTTCCCTTTTATGAGCAAAGTATCTAGCACCCAAATGATACAAACTTCTGTGCTCTATCGTTCTATGCCATTTTAAACGTTCGGAATATTTTAGTACAGGGGAAAAGGTTAAGAACACAGGCCTAGTGTTATTTCTGGACGAGCGTCTGAATTATATGACTTACAACGCCAGACGTGATCCTAAAGTTTTTATTTTTATGTCAGCGGAATCAGTTTTTGAATAAAGTAGTGTTCCTTTTAAGAAGAATTGCGGAAACTTTTAATGTATTTTATATTAAAGAAGAACAACGGCATAGTTTGCAAAGAAAAGCAAATGTTTTGCTGTTTTTATATATTTTTTTCTTCAAATGTTTTCTTGTAAAAAGTTTTATTAAAATTCTGAAACCTATATCAAAACATGTAGAATTTTATGGAGAATTGTTTAACACATTTGAAGTTAGAGTGATCGGGCTGTTAAAGGCGTTTTTATCATTTTTTTGCTTTTTCAGCTTTCACAGTTGATACATTAAGCACGTCTAAAAGTCCAAGATTTTATGACGAGAAGAAGAGTCTTTTTGAAAAACTAAATCGAAAATTTTGTAAGTCAATAAATTCTCTATCGAATGAGTTTAGATGCAAATCTTAGAACCGCTTTTAAGTACTTCAAAAACAGAAAAAGATTTTTCCATAATATTTATGGGTCACTCTTTAAAATAATGTTTTGTTCGTTATTAAAGTTTTTCAAAGAGCACCGCGTAACTAAAATGTAAGTTAAGAGAGTCTATTTTAAATATTCTCTAATATATAAATTTTTTTAAAAACAGTTTCAAAACAGATGATGATGGTGAAATTCGATTCCCTGAAAATAAGCGATTATCAAAAGTAAGTACATGACATATTTCCGCCTATTACAGATCTTATTGCCTTCTGTAGTACATTCGCTTAAGGTTTAACTCGCATCCAATGGCAGTGGATGGATTAAACGAAGCGGCGCAGTCTATTATACTCTCTTGTGCAACATAGTAATAAAGTAAAAGAAGTAAAAATCGTGTCGTCTAGAAAGTCCGAATTAAAGTTGTTAAACTTGCTCGTTTGTCAAAATCTGCCAGCACCGAAAATTTTTTTTTTTCCTGAATCCACCACTGCTGATAAGTACTCTCATATATTCGTTTTAGCGACGAAGAAAAAAGTATGAAAACATAAGCACCGACAAAACAGATAATCAAGCTGACTTAAATAATAACCATACACACTTTCTATTGTTGGATGATGGAAGAGGCGATAATGGAACAGAGTGGAAGGTGATATATGGAGGGAATCCAGAGAATGTGAAAGAGCGTAGTGATTTGACGTTAGATTTACGTGCTGAAATTGAACAAGAATCCACTGGCCATCTTATACCAGATAAAATCAAGGAAGAGACAGAGACAGTTGCAAAGAATCTGGAAGAACTGTATTCACAAAGCACGAACTGGTCGATAAATCAGCAGACGACATATCTGGGGAATATCATAACAAAGCTCGAAGACATCAAACATCGTACTCAAGAGACTCTGATGGAAAGCCAACATATAACGAGTGTTCGTGAAGCTCTACGCCAAATAGAAGTTACAATAAAAAATTCAGTTGAACTCAATAATTTCTTGAATAAACGAAAATCTTTACAGCGTAATTCAGAAAGTTTAAACGAAATCAACAAAAAATTCTGTGCTAAAGCAGAACAACTGAAAGATAACGGTAATGAATTAGAAAGAGGTAAAGAATATATTTATAGGCTTTTATTTCTCAAACATGCGCATGCTAACTTAAGTATTCAGGGATGTAAAAATACCAGTTGTTCAAATATTGATAGACGGTAATAGTTTCGAAACAATAGTAATATACAAACAGTGTAAAGAAAAGTTTATTTCGTTAGGTGGCCCCTTTACAGTGTTAACGTTTTGTAAAGCAGTTGAACGTTTTACACCAGTGATTGTGATCAACGTAAGTAATGATTCTCAGCGTAGATATATATCATAACCAAAGAATATCGATATTTGAGCGAACTGGACGAGCAGCTGATTGTATTGCTAAATTGCATGGAATACTCTACGGCACAGAACAAGATCGTTCAAAAGATGTGTATGAAAAAGCCACGAAAAATGAAACGAGATTAAACGATTAGTAAGTAGCAGTTTCTTTTCTGCAAATTCGTTAGTATAATCACTGTCGCCGTTAGTAAAACAACAAGAGAAGATCCGCGATATAAAGACATTATCAAGAAAGATACAAATGAAGAGATATTTGACAGAGTCATGAAGTCACGTGAAGGATATTTTTTAATTAATATATTTGAATTTGACAACCAGACAACCAGTCAGTTGAATAATGCCATTTTACAAGCGTTAATAAATGGTAAAAGTACAATATTATTCTTCCATAGTATTCCGGAGAGGTTCTCTTCTTCTATAGCTGAAGTTTTCCACAGAGAAAAAACAGGAAACAAAGATCGAAAAATGCAAATAAGAGAATTAAAATTATCAATGGCATGGGAAAATATTCAACGAGCACGTACACAAATATTAACAGATAAGACAAACTTCACTTGGAAAGTAGGAACATTTGAGTATGGAAAAGATATATATTCTAATGACTTGTTTTAAGAAACATGAATTGGACGAGTGTCTTGCAGAAGCATTATATCGTGGTTCGTTCGATTTTATTCAGTTGTTACTTGAATTCGGCGCGTCGTTTGAGCAATTGACAAACTATGTTTCAGAAGATACACTTTATGGTGCCATGTTGAAAAATGTACGGTGACCTTTTTCTTCAATCAGAACAAAATAAAGTCTTATGTTTAGCCGACATCAAAATACTTGCCGAATAGACTTACTCAAACTTACGATAACAGTATCGTAGTACCAGTATTGAAAGTTGATTCGTGGTATGAGACGTACATTCCAACAATACATTCCAGCTCTTGTAAGCAATATAAACTCACATCCGACAAATTTGTATCGGCGTTTCTTTAAGTGTCTTCGATGCAAAAATTATTTTTTTGGTCTATATTCATGAATCGATCGGACATTGGCATTTTGATATGTTCAAAAACTGAAGTACGTTTTTCTATATCTAGTTAATTTATTTAAATTTCTATTATCAATTATTAGAGTCCAATTGTTGCATCATTATTTGCAAGTAAAATATATTACACAGCTTCACGCATTCATGGTTTGTCAGTTGAACGTGTTAATGAATTCAAGGAGAAAGCAAAGTTTGTCTCTACACATGCATTGTTCTCTTCACAGAACATTGATCAATCTGTTTTAGACAATGGGCACAGCATGCATCAGCAATGATCGATCTATGTTTCGACGACGAAGAACAGTTTGCACTCAAATTATTGGATGTACAGTCTAAACAATTTTTCAACTCAAAAATATTAGATTTAGCTGAAGAAATTGATTCGCGACCATTTTTAGCAACTCGTACTGTGCAAAACTATGTCGATAATGAGTGGTATGGGAATATTAATCGTAACGCACATGATTTCGTCGATCTCGTGGTAATGTACTAGACGTATAAAAAACATTGTGGTTTATTGATATTCATCCTTCTTCTAGATATTTCTTCTTAGTTTATTTCTAATTCTAACTCCATTGTTTCTTGTACTTCCATGTTTCAATTCCATGTTAATTAGAGATACACAGGTATTATATATATCTATAAAATTATTCTCTTCAAAGTTAACTGGATAGTGCTTTTAGGATGATAAATCGATAGATAATGGGTAGGTGAATTTGATAAAAAGTAATGCTAGTTACCATTTATCCACTTAGAAACTTTCTCTGGTGATCAAAATCTACTTTTATTTATGATTCGCGATGCTCACCATCAAGCTGGTAACTCTGTACAGACAGAGACGCCTTTTTAGGAACAGTGTCAAGAATTACTTTGGTCACTGAAGTCCCAACACATTAGCGGGACAATTTTGAATCGCCCAGTTTGTAAAATTTTCATCCAATTACCCATACATTTAAAGGTTTTGACTGAATAATCTGTCTCAGATCGAGATAGAAAACATTTTGATGGTTTATTAAGCTATTATATTTAGTTTATAGAGTTTCTCTTGTTAGATTTTATAACTCTGCAAAAACTTGTTCTTTCTGTAGTATAAGATCTTTACTTTCATAAATAATTCGACAAGTTCTGCAACCTGGCTAGATCAGAAACTGATCAACTGAAAGTATTCTGCCTACCCTTTAGAGATCGATTCTTAAAAGTATGCACATATATAGTGATATCAGAGTAGGGATTAGCACAAAAAATTACGTGTAACGGACGGTAAAAAGATTTCTGCGCAAAACGTTGATGTGCCAGTCTTTTGAACATACGAAAAACAGTTTCGAACATAGAGTGTGAGCCAGAGAGTAACGTCGCTTTTCTCCATCACTAAAATTTCTCGAATATCGCAGAATTGTCTACAACATGAGATAACGAGGTGGCCTGTAAGCCAAAACAATGAAGAGTTATTTTTCATGCGTTTTTCTAAGAGCTACTTTCTATGTGAAATGTGCATGGTGTTTCAAAACGACGCTTTTGGAAAAACGAAATTTTTATCTTTTGGTGGAGACAAAAGGACCTGAAAGTGATGTATTTTGTCGACGAGAATCTGCTCTACAGGTAGATGTCTAAAGAAAACTTTCTGCTTGAAAAAGACTCTAATTAAAGGGCAAAATCATATCAAAAAATTGCAGTACAAACTATTTTTTCGTATGTTCAAAACACTTGCGCACTACTTCCTAACAAAGAGTGCCAGAAAGACTTTGACTATAGGTTCGGAAACAGCGCAAAATTCTGATTCTAATCCAAACCTTAGTACAAGGTCGTTTATAATGTTATCTTTTCCTCCCATTTCTCTTGGCTCTACTCACGAGGGAGCGTTTTTAAGTGCCCTTTTTCAACGAAACCTAGTGAGTTATAGGTTATGAATGATGCTGATTCTGAATATGAGAGCTGCCCTTAGGGCTTCGAAAACCAGTTGGTCAGAAACTCGAAAAATAACCAAAGCTTTTCTCAATAAGTCATGCTTGGAGCCCGCACATTTCTGATTAAAATGACACATCTCCCGACTCTACATCACCTTTCTTTCCAAAATTATAGAATTTAAAAGAAAAGCCCTCAATATTCATGTTCAACTCAAAGCTACAGAAATAAGAAGAAATTAATTTAGGGTTTTTCTTGCAAATTCAATAACTTTGCAAAGAAAGGTCATGTAGAGTTGGGAGATGTGTCATTTTACCATCCGCTTGGCCTTTGTATTTCATTGAAATTGCTTTTGATCACCTGAAAAAGTATCCGCGTCAATCAAAGGAATGAATATTTAGTTATGTTTAGTTCAAAAAATAATAATACCGAAAGACGTTGGTATCAAGCAGCCATAATCAAAAGTCAAAATTTCCATAAAAAAAATGCCATTGTTAGGTTTTACTATAATGCCGTAAGACTATCAAAATCAATATTGATAATAGTCCTCATATGTCATTATTTATTTAGATATTTTACGTAATATTTCTGGCTTTATTCAGTTTTGTATTACTCGTCGATTATTTTCCCCTAAATAAAAATGGTGGACGACGGTCTGGTCACGACATTCCAATACCGATAACCGAGATAATACTTCATATTTGTATGGCTAGTCTGATTATAGAAGAAATTAGACAAGTAAATAGTGATTGTTTTATTAAGATAAAAAAATGAACTATATTGTATAAAAAAACAAGATCTATTCACATCGTAAATACTATCGTACGAAAAATTATTTTACCAATGACCTATGGAATATATTGGACACATTTGCATTTGCGTTTTATGTTATCGGCCTTGTTACCAGATGCTTTATAGATCAACGTGTGTTTACTGTGTCAAAGTAAGAGAATAATTTTGTTTATACAATTATTAATAAGTACCTCTATCTATAGAATATTCATGTGTTTGGATTTGTTTATGTGGTTTGTGCGTATCCTTCATTTATTTTTTGCCTATAGACAACTTGGACCCAAACTTTTACTAATATTCAATACAGTATGTACGAAAACTTTACATGATATTCCGCATCACTTGTTGTCTTCTTAGTTAAAAGATATTGTTTTCTTTGGTTATTTTATTCTGATATTTTTGTTTGCCTACATGATTACCGCATTTTCACTTATAACAACAGACGATCAAGTAACGTGGATAAAAACAATAAATGGAACTTATGATTTTGAACTAAAAAATAATGGTTCAAATTTATTGAGTTGGCAAATAGTTCGAAATATTATCGACTGGGGAATATGGAAAGTGTATGGAGAAGTTGATCTTCATATAGAAATGGATGGTTCAAATTTAACACAAATTAGAGGTTCGAAATAGTTTGAATGAGAAAATATGTTCAATTATTTTTCTTTAAAGCTGGCAATGATGCATATGGCACAACGGCACTTTTTCTGACAATATTTTTTGTTACAGTTGCTAATGTTCTATTATTAAACGTTCTTGTCGCTCTATTCAAGTAAATACTCAGAGAATTAGAAATAGCCTATTCATCATTTACTAAACATGTTTTAGCCGTACGATTGAGAAAGTCAATGAGCAAGCTCATCAATCATCATGTTACTATCGATTTTTACTCGTTAAAGAATATCGACATAAACCGCTATTACCACCACCATTCAATATAATTTCCATGATCTACAGCTTATGCAAAAAAGATACAGTGGTACGAACTCAATGGTGGACAGATGAGGGTATGTATTGTTTAAACCATAGATGGATTTTGCTCAATGAGTTCTGTTTCTATTACAGATTCTGACAGATTACAACAGATATATGAAGATGTTCAAAGAGAAATGTATTTAGTTGAGGATTATTGGAGAAAAGTTGTATCAGAAGTCAAAAATACAAAACTTTAAAACTGCTGTTGATATAGAAATTGAAATTTTTGAAGTTATACACACTACTTGAACATGCTGTTTTAAGAATTTCAAAATACAGAAGGAAAGAAAACACATAATATAGTTTAAAATCTTTTTTATGACTGCAACTAATACAACATTCAATCATGAGTATTTTTTTGTTTATTCTATTCTCTATTTCTGAACTGTACAAATAGTTTGGTTGCATCTATGAATAAAGACACGTAGAAATGCATGATATTTTTACGCCCGCTCCCGCTACCTACAATCATTTCCCCTCTCTCAGTTATCCTGGATGATATGCGGTGAATTGATCGTATGCACATCACCATGGACAGTCACCAAGTATACATCAAAATGCTTTAACAGTAGCAGCATTTATATCGACAAGCCGGCTCTCCAACGAATTCAATAACATCGAAGCATTACTATCTACGGATGTATTGAATCACCATCATCAAAAGGTCTACATGCAACACCACATATTAAGCGATATACAACCAATGTCACAACAACAGAGACCACCATCTCCCTCACAAAATACAAACAATATGTCAGAACCAACCAACAGTCACAATTCAAATCTGGCTTCATTGACATTAGTCGACAGCACATGTTCCACGACATAATTTCAATATTCGAATCTGCCAAATACAGTGGAATCAGCACCTTTGATAAG
>CAJNOQ010005276.1:0-15606 GCA_905250885.1 Didymodactylos carnosus | reverse complement strand
ACAGAGAAAGGTCGTGTAGAGCTGGGAGACGTCTCATTTTAATCAGAAATTTGCAGGCCACAATCATGCCTCATTAAGAAAAGGTTTTGGTTATTTTTTAGAGTTTCTGAAAAATTGGGTCTTCAAGAGTCAGAGGCTCGAATCCTTTTAGGCTATTTACTACCTCACTGAGGTCTATCGATCCATGTACAAAGCATTTGAATCGGAAGTAAGCATCTCGGGAGCTTCCCTCGTTAGTCAAACTTTCGCAAAAAACCGCAAGTGTCCTTTTTATCACAGAATAAAGCAATGAAGTATTTCCTTCTTTGGTTTCTATAAAATCACATGAAATTGATAATAATGGATCACCAATTCCTGTCTGATAATACGTATCCGATACATATCTGAAATTATAATTTTCTCAATATTGCAGCTAAATTTTTCCTAGACTGATATTCAGAACTAGAAAGTTTTTCAGCTGCAATATTTATGAACGATTTATTATATATGTAGCCTACATTTGTATAAGACGGATATTTTTTAAAATCAAAATTTAATCACTCCTCTTTTACATGTTAAATATAAGGGTGGAATATTTTATTAAGTTGTTAAGATTACTTTTATTTCATTAATTTTCACGAAACCGATTAATAAATTATAATGTAGAAACCCGCTGTTGAGTGGAAAACTAATAAGTATGCTAAGCGCTCTTTTAACTAACCGATTCAACAAATTTCCAACAAGAAATACGTCAGATCGAGACGAGATCGTAAGCTTAGTTAATCGACGTAATGAGTAAGCTATAAACTGAGTTTACTCCATTAACCGAAGATCGTGAGCGTGATCTTCAAGAGTACGTGTAGTAAATATCGCTTCTTCTACGAGTTAAACACTGTGGGATATGGTGTGTGATATAAACGAATCATAGGTAGCTCTACACTAAAAAAGAAGCATAGATTATAAAACTGTCAACAGTTTTTGGAATCCAATAAGAAACCTTTCTCGGTTTTTGTGTGAGATTACAGAGTAAAATGTTGTTGTTTATAGATTAAAAAACTGGTCGACCGTTGTTTGACCAAAAAGTTCGTTTCCTAAAAAAGCACCATGCTTTTTTTATTACCAGGAAAAAACCGTTTCGGTTTTTCACGAATTTTCAATAGACTTTATCTAATCTATTGAAAAGAAAGAATGTGATTCGTTATTTTGTACTCATTTTTACTTAGCTATCGACGCTTTATCTGCATCTTTTTCCAAACAAAAATAACAAATTTCGAGAATAGATTTTTTATTACGACCAAAAATCCGATATAAACTTTTAGTTTTTATGTTTTGATCATCTACTCTGGCCGAGATGCTTGCTATTCAAAGTTTTGTCTCTCGCTGTGAAAATATCCATCGATCTTGTATTTTAAAGTGTGCACAAGCAACCTCCCTGTCAAAAAATTATCATTAATATCATAAGTGAACATCTTTCTTATGTAAGATGATACTCGACACGAATCTGGTTGCAGCTAATGTACTAAAATGAAATGCTTGCATATTAGCCATCAAACTTTCACTCTTGCTAAATTTTAATTTTATGCACAAAAACATTCAGTCTACGTTTGAAAATAACAAGCTAAAAACTTGGAGTATGAAAGGTTATGTTTATATTATGAAGAGGATTATATTATTGTGAACTTATGCGTATATTATAGACACAATAGTAGCAGTAATAAGTATTTCTTTAGATTAAATTTTTCAAAATAAAGAAGAAGAAGAATGTGTTCAGTTAATCGTTCATTCAACTTTCCTTTATTTTTGTAACGGGTGGGCCAGATTAAACCAGGCAGTTTTGTTTTTTGTTTTTGAGGCACTAAAAATTGTTTTCACATCCGGTTTTGAGCTCATTCGAGATAGACAATGCTCTGAAAAACTGTCAACTTTATTTTTCAATTAAATTTATCTTGTTGGCACAAAATTAAAAAGATTATCATGTGTTCAGTCATCTAACTGCGATCTCTTGTTTTCTGTAGACATTCACCAGTTTGTGTAAGCCCATGTTCATCAAGTCCGATACTAAAAGAAAAGTATCTAACGTCAATGGTTAGAGAATTTTGTGCTCTACGCTTTCACGACCTTTTCAAGGTTACTGATGCTATCGTTCGGGAGAAATAGGCTTGGAACTAACACCTAGTGGTATTTTTGGATGTATTTTAGAAAATCACGTTGTCCAATGTCAGACTTGATCTCTGACACGTTTATTAAGCCGTCGCATGTAGACTTTTAATTCCGAACAAAATTGCGTGACTGTTAAGTTGAGCAGTGAAAACCTTTAGGCTGTTTCGGATTGAAAAAGAATAATGGCGTAGACCTGTCAGAAGTAGGATTTTTTCGATGTTTTCACATTTTTTTAATTTAAACATCTTTTTTTTGCAAAATATTTCTTCTCAAATTCTGAAACAAACATCAAAAGATGTAAAATTTTATAAAGAACTCTGTGACATATTTGAAATTTTAACGAAGCCATTATTAAAAATTTATCATCATTTTTTCGTTTTCTGACTGTTGGACGATTGAGTGGGTGTTCATTTTTCAAATTTTGTGCTGACAAAATAAATTTATTTGAAAAACAAAATTGACAGTTTTGTAGAGCAATCAATTGTGCATTGTATGAGGTCAAAATTGGATTTGAAAACGATTTTTAATGTCTCAGAAACAGAAAACAAAAGTGACCTGTGTAATCTGGTCCCTCTGTTAGTTTTATTTGAAGTGGATACTTCTGTTATGGTCTTCGTCTTCGAATTAAATATCGACAGCCGTATAGTTATCAGTTCAGTGTAATGCTCCTTTAGGTAGGGAAGATCTAAAGAGTTTGCATCTTCTTAAACGCCTCTGCGTAGGATTTTCTTTTTGTCTCATCCGTCATAAGATGTTTAGTATCGTGTAAGTTTCGAACGACAGAAAAAAAAGAGAATTATAGTGAACAAGTCACAGACTGTTTCAAACAAACAAATGTGAAAAAAAATGAAAATTTTTTGAGAATTATTACTATTATTATGTGTACTAAGAATTACGTCTAGATAATTCATAAAAGCAAAATTTTACTTAACATTTTTTCCGACTTTTATTTCATTATTACAGGGTATTTCAATATGTTTTAAATAATAGATTATTTAGAAGAATAAAAAAAAAGTTATCATCAATGCAAAGTTAATGGTAAAAGAAGAAGAACAATAATAATATAATGATTAACAGTTCATCTTTCTTTTCAACAGAATTTAAAATGATTACGATAATTGAATAGATATAAATTAATAAAAAAAATTTCCTAGTTTAGATTACATAAATTTATTTTCTAGGATAAATAAGTTTCTATAGACGTATGATCAGTTTAGAAATTTTTCAAAGTGCCATGTTCATCTGTAAATAACACATCTATAGTGTATGCAACTTAATGCTACTCTTTTCGTAGCTTTCATTCTAGGGTTTCCAAAACACTCTGATTGTTTCAGTAATATAAAGGGTGGTGATTCAGACGTTCTGAAGCCACTTTTCTATTAAATTTTTACCTATATTAACTTGTGTTTAAAAATTTAATATTTAACTCAAAAGAGAGAAAATTTAATTCTCTAGGAAACTATTGATTTTGTTTTGAAATTATTTTCTGAAATTTTAGCAGAATATTCACGTTTAATTTTCTAAAACGTCACAAAATAAACCTAAATTCTTTTTAGCAAAGTGTTAAATAATTATTTTAATGTTAAAAGATGTAGAATTTTATGTTGGACAATCTGACACTATTTATGTTAAATGATTATTCTTTTTTGTGAGAAAAAAAGCCCTAAATTGACTGACTTACGTAGAAAATCCATATTATCGGCATTTTGCCCTCAAACTCAAAATTTAAAGATATGCATTTTATATCAGAAAATGCAGAATTTCTCACTTGATAAGATCACATATATCAGAAAATAAAATTCTAAATTTAATTTTAAAAGTATAAAATAATATTAGATGCTACTAAAGATCGATCCTCCTAAACTCCGTTGAAACTTTCATGAGAAACTTTTTCGAGAGCCACCTTGACTTAGAAGGATTTTCCTTTGCCACATGAAATATGGGACTGTATACAGAATTTCGCGCTGAATTTAAGGATGTATTGTGTTTTGATTAATAAATGTTTTTTAGTCAGATACGCCAAGAAGAACTTCGATTAGATAGGTGATCAATTTTCACAACGTAACATTTTAGAATTTTTATTTTCACAGCGATGAGTCAAAATTAATTTCAAAATAAAATCGATAGTTTCTTAGAGAATTAAATTCTATCTTTTGAGCTAAATACTAATTTTTAAACACAAGTTAAGAAGGGGGGCTCCCCACTCGGTTTTTCCTATCAGTTTGTAGAGGACACTCTGAAGTATATATTTCAATACTTTTTTCGGGTACCGGACCTGTAGTTTTTGAGAAAATAATTTTTTAAGTTTAGTCTCTGTTTTTTTGCTCCATTTTTAAAAGTTTAATAAAATTTTCAGATTTCTATATATAACCTCCGTTTTGATGTCAATCGTTAGAGGACATCAAGATGTATCTACAAAAATTTTGGGCAAGCTTCCAGCGAGGCTTTGATTGAGTTATTCCGCTTTGACCTGCCCAATGGCATTTTGAAGCAAGGAGTATTCTTAAAAACACCTTGAACCAAATTGTGCTCGAAGGAAGCATTTTCAAGGAAAAGTGTGGATACGAAAGTTGTTCAGAATCAGATTCCCTCGAATACGAATAAAGGATTTTTCAAAATTCATTAAACGCGATTTTTAAATTGAAAAATACGGTTTGTTAAAATTTTAAAATTTTGTAAAATTTAATTTAAAAGTCCAGTTTAACGAATTTTTCTAAATCCTTCGTTCATATTTCAAGGAATCTGATTCTGAACAACTTTTGTTTGAAAATGCTTCCTGCGAGCGAAATTTGGTTCACGGTGTTGTGAAAATATTTTTACTTTGCTAAAAATTAGAGAAATTTTTGAATTTTGAATTTTTTTATTAAATTTTCCCGGTTCGTAGAGGATACTTCGAAGTATAAGTTCTGAAGTTTTTTCGGCTTACTGGCACTGTTTGGCTAAGAAAAAAATTAATTACTTTAAAAAATGTTGGTAAATTTTTGAGCACAGGACTGCTATAAAAAAATTCTAATGAATGAATTGGATTCTAAAACTCTTAAGTTAGCCAGTCTTGTAGCCCGTGAAATTCTCTATCAGATGAAGTATTGCTTGTACATATTTTCTCGTAGTGAATATTCTGCACACATTTCTCTATCGATCTAGACAAGAAGCAAGTTTTTATGATGAATGGAGAATGGACAGGAATTCTTTTAATAATAGTCCTGTGTTCAAAAACGCGATATTTTTTACAGTAATTAATTTTTCTCTCAGCTAAATAATGTCAGTAAGCCAAGAAAAGTTCAGAACATATACTTCGAAGTATCCTCGACAAACTGAGAACGTTGGAGGAAAATCTAAATGGGGGGGAACTCCCCATAATTTAGATAAAAATTAAATAGAAAAGTGACTTCAGGACCACCCATCATACCATTATTTATGTAAAATGGATTATTTGTACTTGTAATCCGTACTTTTGCTATGGAAAATATTTGTGCTATAATTTGTGCTGAAATTGTAATGTAGAAAATACTTTTCCTCCTGGGTTGAAAACTTGATGTTACCCCTAAATCCAATGACACGTGCACACATCAACACGTGCACATGATAAACTCTATTTTTCTCAGTTGAGGAACGCATTTGAGACAAAATAAGGTCATGTTCGGAATCAGTACGTTGAATTGTATCAAATTATGTATTATGCGATAAGTTTCGAATGGAAAAACTATCCACCAGCAAAATCAATTTTTCGAGAAAGTGTTTTTTCCTAAAAACGCTTAAAAGCAGCATGACTAAGCAATGATAATTATTCATTGGTTTACGAGCAATAAATTCTGATGTCTTCCTGTTACCAGAAAAATGTCTGCTGTCAGGATGTATGAGAACGAAATATTTTTCACATGTTTCTACTCTTCAAACAAATAGCTGCTTTTATAAACCGAAACACCATACTCATTTGAATTGTATATTAGAATTAATTTTTCATTGCTATATTGCTTGATTTTATGAAATACATCTAAACATTTTTTAGAATTAAACAAGTTGAAATCTATTATTTCATTTCTAGAAAAGACTGCCGATTCTTCACATCACATATTAGCTTGACACATAGCTTGGAGTTCTTTTGCCCAATTACTTCAGCTTCCGATATATACTTCACTAACTACGTACTAGCTTTCCGGAAAGCCACGAGGACTAACTGGAGAAACTGTATCGTACGCTACAGCGTAGTGAGTATGCTGTCAGACGGGTGATTGGAGGTACTAATACATAAGTAACTTGTCCAGTTTATTACATGACTTTGCTAGAGCCGAGGTTCGAACACAGTACGATTGAAGTACGTGACGAACAGCATAACTATGAAGCTATGCTGCCTTAGGTCAAGATTTTCTTGAAACTTTTCCTTGAAAAAAATTGAACTAAATTTTTGAATTCAACTTCATTTTATTAGACAAGTGATTTACAATTCATTCTGAGGCTCTTTTCTTCTCAGTACATGTAATGTATGAAAAGTTTTGAAGCATCAAGGAAATGATAGACAAATAAAATATGGATTGATATTCGTCTTTCTTGTTAGTTTCTGCAGTTAGTTCCCATTTCGTCGAAAACTTAATTGACTGATATCATCAGTTGTTTCTGTTTCATCGAAGAACAAAACTGTATTCTAAATGAAGTAGAATATAGATTATTCTAATTAATAAGGTTTTTTTAAACAGACTAATTAAAAAGAATGCTAAATTATCCTAAATGACGTATATGTACATGCAGTTAAAAACAGAAATTCACCGTGTATTCTATTTGTATTGAATTTTAACATAGAATGACTTCTCTGATATATCTTGCTCTGTATTTCATGTTATCTATTGTTGAAAGTAAACGTAAAAGACCAGTTTTATTACTTGATACTTTTTGTTACATCCAAAACAATAAAAATAAATATAAAGTTGAAGAATTTAAAATGAATTTAAAACGACATATTTAAGAATCACCAGAATCGGTAAAAAGAATTTATAGAGAAAAAAATAATATAATTCTTAATATTAGTTAGAGTAAAATGTGTTTTCAATTCATTCTGAGAATCTTTTCTTCACACTATATGTAATGTGCGTAAATTTTTGAAGGATCAAGGATATGATAAACAAATAAAAATATGGATTAATATTCGTCTTTCTTGTTAGTCTGTGCTAGATACAATTCGATTTTCTCAGCATATAATTTGATTTTGCCCATTAAAAACATAAATCATCTTGAATAAATTTATTTTACAATCATTGACAGAAAAGTTCAAGCAGCACAATCTTGAACTGATTCTTATTACATGCACAGTCCTTGAGACTGCTAACTTTTTATTCAATTTAGTTGAGAATATGTAGAACATCACGAAAATAATTCGGCGATTCATAAAGAATTTCAATAGTGAATTTGTCTCTAAATATGTTAAAATAAATTCACTATTGAAATTCTTTATGAATCGCCGAATTATTTTCGTGATGTTCTACATATTCTCAACTAAATTGAATGAAAAGTTAGCAGTCTCAAGGACTGTGCATGTAATAAGAATCAGTTCAAGTTTGTATGACTTGAACTTTTCTGTAATTAAAGCTCGGCTGTAAAACAATCAGTATAGTCGAAATTAAAATACCAGAATTATAGATTATTCTCCTATACATTGAGCATTATAATCGATACTTGCTTCTGTCAAGGTAAATCATAAGATATAAATATTTTTCTTTCGTTCATTTTGCATAAAGACAATCATGTCTATAACGGGTGACCCAAATTAAACGAGCCACTTTTGTTTTCTGTTTCTGAGACATTAAAAATCGTTTTCAAATCCAATTTTGAGCTCATACAATGCACAATTGATTGCTCTACAAAACTGTCAATTTTGTTTTTCAAATAAATTTATTTTGTCGGCACAAAATTTAAAAAATGAACATCCACTCAATCGTCTAACGGTCAGAAAACGAAAAAATGACGATAAAGTTTTAATAATGGCTTCGTTGAAATTTCAAATATGTCACAGAGTTCTTTATAAAATTTTACATCTTTTGATGTTTGTTTCAGAATTTGAGAAGAAATATTTTGCAAAAAAAAGATGTTTAAATTAAAAAAATGTGAAAACATCGAAAAAATCCCTCATCCACACTAAACGAGTATATAAAAAAGAGAAATAGATCTCTTATTAAGACGACATAACTTAAAGTTATGTCGTTCATTTTTTTTCTTTTTTCTTTTAAAAGAACAATAATAGCGTTTTTTTTTCTCCTGTTCTCTTTGCTTTCTTGAGACAGAGATAAAGAAAAAAAAAGGTTTTCATAATTTCATTTACAGCTCCTTAATTTATTTTCTTACTCTTTCTTCTTCTTGGTCATCATTTCCCTCAATAGTCCTATTGGGATGATATTTGTTTATATTAAGAAAAATGAAGTTCAATTTTATTTCATTATTTTTACTATATCAGTTACAAATCGTTAATTGTTCAGATATATTTTTATTTTTTACAAACACCAGTGAATTATTATATCAACAACTATCAAAAACTATTGATGATGATATATCGTTTAATTGGATAAATTCAACAAAATATTTAAATACAGTCATAACATTAACAGATGAAAATATCAATAATATTACAATAACTCAGTATTTTTATCGAATTATTTTGATATTTGTTTGTGCATGTGTATCACTATTAACAATATTTGGAAATTTACTTGTTTTAATCACATTTCGAAGAATAAAAACAGTGAGTGAATTTTAGATAAATTTGAGTTTTTGTATCATTGATTAGAAATATTTAATAGACATATCACTTTTATCATTAGAGAATTGTAGTTCATCTAATTTTTGCACGAAAATATTTTTTTTTTTTTTTTGAAAAGAGTATAACGTTTAAAAACCCAAATAAAAATGTCAATATTTTGCACATCAATAAATTATTTTGAAAAGAGTATGATTAATGGAAGAAATGGTTGAACTTCTCAATAGAAATGTGAAGATGAACACACTATAAATCTAAAAAATATGAGATAATGGCAAATGTTTTTTTATTTCGTTTATCTTCGTACAAGGTTTATCTGATCTACTATCAACAATAACTTTTTTTTTTGATAATGATTTTTGTTTTTTAATGTAAAACTTTCTCAATGTAAATTATAGTTCAACACATACTGAATTAAGGGTTTTAGTCGATAAATTAGTATACGGTTTATTTCCTTGACACGATAGAGAAAATGGAGATACTCATTTTAGTTGTTTTTAGTTCAAAACAAACCGAATATATAGATTATGATACTTTAAGAGATAAGATACTTCGGTGTAGTTGATAAAGGATAATTTTTCTATTGTAGTCAGTAATCCGTTCTTGTTTTTAAATCTCACTGAAACGTACCGTTTCATTATGAATTTAACTAGCAAAAAACACATGTCTCATTATTAGTCACGTTTTTATTTCTATTTAAATTTGGAACAAAGGAACAACAACATTAGCAAAGATTCATTTTAATAAAATTATAGTTTGAGAGATAGCCTCTAGATATTTACATGCCGTTATCCTTAGATGTTGTAATGATGTACATTGTCTATATATTTAATCAAGCAGAGCATTAAATGTCGCCTTATATTGATATATATTGCATGCTTAGTTGTCGGAAATTCTGACTTTTCCTAGTCAAATAGTTAACAAATATAAATGAAAACGCTATGAATAGATCAAATTCTTTTACTTGACTGTTCGAGAAAGCTTCAAGCTACGGTAATTTAATGTATTTCTTATTACGCAATTTTCTTAGAACTACTATTTGACAATAGAAGTAGAATAATTTTAGTTTGAAACAGACTAAGCAGAAAAACATATTACTGAAATAAAACAACATCTTTTTTTTTCTGTTGTTTTTTTTCAATAAAAATTTATGTCTTCAATCCATTTCAACATTTTATTTCCTAAAAAAATTTTTTTTTTATTGATAAAATAAATTCTTCTCTTTTCACGTATCTAATTTACTTATAACTGTTCATAGTGGATCTATAACACATGTGCAACAGTTTCTTGCATAGATTATGAGTTACACTACGATATTCATATTATGTTAAAAAAATCTTTGAACAGGTTCTTATATTCCGCCCCCTCACAAAAAAGACATTCAAAGTGTCTTAGAATAAATATCTTAGTATAGTGAGAGAGAGAGAGATATGTTCATTAATTACACCGCTAAAATTTAAGTCTCTAATTAAGCATATATCACATGAAAGAGTATCTCAACGCGTAAAATGCTTTTCTTAGTAAAAATATCTTTTTTACATGTAGGTCATATTAATGTCAAACTTATAGCTAGTTAGGGGTTATTCCTGTAACATTATCTGTTAGTAGAAAAACGTTGATGTAATTTTTATTTTACACATGTAACTGTAATTTGTATAAAGAAACCAATTAATACGAATGACCTATTATGCTGGTGCAAATTGCCTATTGTGTGTAAACTGTGATCAACATATAAAAGACATTTAGTTGATCTTCGAATAATACTTTAGAAATACGAAACTTTATGGGTCACGTTGAACGAAAAATGATGAACAAAATTTGTATAGATAAAATAAAAAAAGTGTTAGAAATTCAATATTCAACCGTGTTTTCTTTGTCAGTATATAAAAAAATTCTTTTTTGTAAATCAACGCTTTTGTTACACTTTGACTAATTCTGGCTGAACTAACAATTTTAATTTATTGGTTTTTCCATAAAATCGTTGTGTGTTTCAAGATTTACTAATAGTGACTGAAAAAATTATGAACTTGCAGTCTTTATGACTAATATTTCCCATGTACTGTGTGCGTTTATAAACACATCAAAGACGCACCAGTCAACGATTAGCTTCATCTGAAAAGCTGAATCAGCTCTGCAGTTTTATCAGGCTTCACTAAAATATATCTTCTGATTCAGAAATGATAATTCTGATCAGCTCATTCAGCTCTGAATCTGGTGACGGAATCACAGCCAAATTTGCTGAAAAAGACAATTTCTAAAATTTTAGAGTTCATTCCGGTCAGATTTTTCCGCTCTGAATCAGTTATTAGAAGAAAAAGCTTCATGTAAATAAAAAACTAAGAATTCTAAGAAAAATTAGAAATAATATAATAATGAGACAGTAAAACAATATTAATTCATATTGTAATCAATATTATATCAATAATGAGACAGTAAAAACAGTTTTACTATGAGTAGGAAGATATTAGTTACTATCAAGCGCACTCCCGTAGTTCTCAGCATCATGTGGTTACTTGAACCAGCTATGAAAGCACTGATAAAGATATTCATTTCAGAATTAGTGAGAAGCAGAGGAGGAGAATAAAATGTTTTGTAAAAAGTAGTCTTTGATTTTTTCGGAGCTGATTCCGACTCTGATTCATGCCTGATAAAACTACATAGCTGATTCAGCTTTCGAGCTGATCGTCGACTAGTGATATAATACTACATTAATAAAAATCATTGTTCTTCTAGAATCATAAATATTGGAAATACGAAATTCTTAATTATTTTATGATTAGAAAAAAGCGAAATATTTACAAATAAGAACAATCTTAGTAAATTTTTTTCTTTTAGGTTGGTAATTTATTTATATTGAGTTTAGCTACAGCAGATCTTATTGTTGGATGCTTTGTAATGCCAATTGCTGGAATTTATGCAATTATGGAAAGTTGGAATATGGGTAAGTGTTACAGAAAACTGATTTTCATCTTCATATTTTCCAAAAGTAAACATCTTCATATCACATTACATAGTTGATCTTAAGACATAGTTGAATTCCTGAAATATTGAAAGATGGTTATTAAAATCCAGTTGGCTTTCTAGTGTTATTCAAATATAAAAGTTCCTTTTTGTTTAAAAGCATATAAGAGTGTCTTCTCTCTTATCAGCTCTTGTGCACCGTTCCTAGATTAATATTCTAAAAATTTATTCTATCACTAAAAATGTTCTTATACGCAATAATGTTTACATAATATTTTTATAGACAATTTGAGTAAGTAAAACAAAATTGATTCGAAAGAAGAATAAGAGGGAAAGAATTAAATAAATTAGTTACTCAGCTCATTCTTATTACTACTAATCTACACCATACGCTGAATTATTTTATCATTTATTTTCTTCTTTATATACCGTGTAGAGGAAAGGAGGAAAAAACAAAAACATCAAACTTTTTTTTATCAGCCTAGAAGCTATTAATCCTTAACATTTCAAGATGGAGAAAAAAAAATGAAGAGAAAGAAAAAAGATGTCATAATGAAACAATCATCTGTTCATAAATTAAATAACAATAACCATGAATTAATAACAACGTTGAGAGTAATAGGTTTGACTAGCGAGCACCAAATTGGTACATGATCAATATAAGCAAAGGCAAACAAATTATACGGTGAATTGAGTACAAAAACTGTAGGCTTCCCTCTTGTAAGAGTCAGATGCCCAAGCTAACAACTCACAAAGCAAGTCCAGTTCAAAATTCCTACGACAGCTACTGCTTTATTAACCATAATTGGTGAACAAAGCTAATTTCAAACCAGTAGTAAAATATTTTCTTCAGTTAATAAAGAACAGTGACAAATATAGGATGTTTAATAATTCACTTCTTTTCTCCTTCCAATCCACAGGATCTTTTTTTCCTATTTATAGCGTTATAACGCTATAAAACATGTTTTTTTTAAAATTAGGGCATAAGGACGGTATAAAACATGCTTTTTCTTAAATTATGGTATTACAACGCTATAGATTTATCTCATTAGAACGCTATAGTAGCCCGTCGTGTTATAACGCGTTGCAAGGTTATTTTTCAGGAATTTATGCCGTTGTAGCTGGATAAAAATTCATAATTTAATTATAGAAATTTTTTAATTAGATAAAGAATCTATTATCATATGTTCAATACGAGGAAATAGAAATGTTGACTAAATTGTCATTGTTTCACATGTAAACAACGAGATAAACTATATGAATTAGACTATTTCGTTAAAACGTGGGTATAATGTGAAAAGATCACGTTCTTGATATTCCATAAAGAGGAAATAGATCCCTACTGCTGAACGATGTATTTTCTCAGTATGAAAACAGAATATGCCCAATAATTGATGACATTTATCATTTCGAGTATAGTAAGTATAAAAAAGCATGTTGATGTAATCTCGATTAAAAGTTAAATTTTATATCATTTTTTCAAACAAATTAATATTATTTCAAACACTTTCGTTAGAATTTTTAGCCATACATGGATGATTGTAATAATAAATATCCAATCTTCGTTACCTTTAGATCCATATTGTGTCCTCATTATGCGCTGATGTTCATCCGATATGCTCCATTTGTCTTTGTGTAGAGTCGTATAAAATCATTCCACAGTGGAATATGCCGATCTTCATTTTGAAATATTGAATTCATTGTTCAAAAATGCTTTAGTTTCTTGAAAAGACAGATTCTTGCTAACATGCAAAGAAACGTTTATTTTCTTGTTTTTTCTTGTTTGGATAATATTCATCTCAGACAGCATTGATTCGAAGATTAATTTCCTTCTAACCATCTTTCTTAGTATTTTAATGGATCAATGTACTATTAATAAAGTTATGTATAACTATGGGCTAATAGCAAAAATAAAACGTCACAAAAAATAGTATCACTATTTTTGAACGAATTGATCCGATTAAGTGACGTACTTTTGTAATATATATTTTTTCTGTTATCATAGCATAAATCGTGTGAGCAGATTAACATTACTTCATTCGGTATCTGATTTCAGTCTACAAAGTTGTCTATAAAGTGTAAACGTACTCTTACTGCGTGAATGACAAACTAATTAAAGCTGAATATTTAAAGTTTGTATTTATTTATTTTATTCTTGTAATAGACAAAATACTAATTACATTTTTACTTCTTTTTTTTTGTATTTTATATTGATGCATTCTTCAGATTGCTTTCCTAGCAAATCACATACAAATGCGGGGGAAAAACTACGTGAATTTGGAACTAGGCACATTGAAAAATGTCTTGAGGAAATGGGAAGTACACGATGAACGAAATAGTAACTCCATGAAGTGACAACAAATCTGGCTAAATTTTCTCCTTTTTAACGTCCAGGGATGGGATACTCAAGCACTGCAAATGGTTGATCTTATCCATAGTCGAGAGATTTCTTTTTGTACCTGCACAGACGTAGGAAGGTTTGGGAAAATAATAAACATAATTATCTCCCGTTCATCCCAAATACTTTTAATTCCTAGCGACGTTCCGAGGGAAACATAGATTTTATATCTTCAAATTTTGCAGGTTTAATAGGCGAAACGTTAAGATTTGGTACCACTGATCGTTGCTTTACACATTAAAACACAGATTTTCAGATTTTTACAAATTTTTCTTGTGTTCGATGCAAAGAGTACGAAATTATATTTTGTTTACTTTCAAGATTTGCGTCGGTACTTGAATCATATAAAAACAATGTTCGCTTTTTATTGGCGTTAAAACATAGAGCCACGATTTGATTAGAAAGAGAAAAATTTAAACCCGCTTTGCATTCAATGGAGTTCAATTTAGTACAATATCATTTTCTCGTTCTTATAATGAACGTTAAAAACATCTATAATTATTTTTAAAAGTAATTTCAAAACACATCTTCTGAGAGCACAAAATGTTTTATAGGAGGTTCAGCTCTTCAATCGTCCACCTCTGGCGATGCCACTAACCGTACATATTGTTCTCTTCAGTTTAATGGATAGAATATTGAGATATGTTTTTAGAAGATTTTAATCGAAATAGGTGGGTATCTTATTGCAAACATGACATATGTGTTGTACCTCTACTTTTAAGTTTGCTAAGATGTACGACTATATTATTCTGATGGTTTCTCTTATCGTTATAGGAATTGTTTTATGCCAGATATGGTTATCGGTTGATTATTTTGCGTCTACTGCTAGTATATTTAATTTATTAACATTAAGTTTAGATCGTTATTGGTCAATAACATCACCATTACAATATTTAGGAAAACGAACTCGAACAAGAGCATTATTTATGATCGGTTTCGCTTGGGGTCTTTCTATACTATGGATTATACCTATTATCGGATGGCATGCATTTATACATCAAGGAATTAGACTCGTACCTGTAAGTAGGCATGAAAAATAATTTGTGTCATATAAAGTGGTGGCAAAAAGTTTAACAACAAACTTGTTTTTGTTCTTTCTCGCGAATCCTAGTAGCTACAATAAATCTGACCATAGGTTCATACAGCGCTGACTTGGATGTGTGTATATATATTATTCAAACAATTTCAATTTGACTTTAACCTGTTAGAAAAAAGGTTTTCTCAGAAATCCACGATCTCTAAAAATTCTACTTTTTTAAAACCCAATGCAAACATTTGTTTTATTATTTCGTAAGATAGAGCAAAGTCTTCTCTTCAAAATGAGACCTTCCGCAGTTCTCCACAACAGTTTTTCATTGAGTTATGA
>CAJNOQ010005275.1:0-15609 GCA_905250885.1 Didymodactylos carnosus | reverse complement strand
AGTTCTGAACGCTCTCCACTTGAAAACCCGATTTTTCAAGTAGTAAAACATCAAAGAAAGACGGTATCGTCAGTAACATGAATATTTATTATTGTCAAGAGATACAACAAAGATGAGAGACACAAATGGAAAGGCAAGAAATGAACTAGAGAAATGTTAAGGTTTAGTCGCAGGAAAAACCGTTATTGGTAATCCCTAGACTTCGATCGTATCATTGTCTTCCATCTCATTGACACGGACAAAATCTCACCTCTTTACCGTTCTCACTCGTTCTTTATCAATTATGCCTCCTCCGGACCGACGCTTTTCATCGTTTCTGGAAGTCGATCGAAGCATACAATCAGGGCAAGTCGTACGAAGAAGTTTTGCAATTCTTCTTCAGCAGTCGAAGCAAACCAGATGTTCAATCTCATCGTTTGCGTTTTTCTTAACATGTACCAAAAACAGACTTTTTCGGGGGTTCTAGTATTTTCACGTTTTCGACCTGAAAATCTCGTCAAAAGTGGAATCTGATGACCATGGGTCAGAATTGTCAGGGCTATCGAATGAGGTATAATTCGACCACTTTTGCGTCTGCTCCGTTTTTGCCTTTCCTGCACCTTACAATTGGTGAAAAATAATGAAAGTGAATTTAAACAAAATTTCATTAGCACATCTTGTTCGCCGTTGTTTTCTGAGTCTAGAACCCAAATTTCCAGACTACCACATGCGTAGCGACTGAGATAAACCTCAACAAACTACGCCAAGTTCCGTTCTCTAGGTTTTAGGCTATAATGATCTCGAGGTTGCTTTAAAAGCGGATATATCATACACCATTCGATAGGTCTCGTAGAGAGCTATCGACTCATTCCATATGTAACTTAGTCTGACCTGCACAGCAAACGTTAGATCGTTAAAACCCTAATTTCGATTGTGTATTCAAAAATAAAACGCAAAGCTTGTAGCCTATAGGTGGTCGGTCACTTTGGAGAAACTCGACATCACTACTACGTAAATTTATGGATACATCGGTTCAGCAGAACATAAGGAGTCAAAATTGATGTTATAACTTGGTTTTTGACTAAAAGAACCGAAAAAACTTTTAGAGTAATCTCGATCTACAAAAAATCTCGATCTACATTTCGTGGTATATTGTAATTTTTTCCTACTTAAGTATGTTCTAGAGACTTGCAAATTGCACCACTTGTACAACTTCTGACACGCTTTCTTGTGGGTCAACGTTGTTGCAGTCAGGCAAATCCTTGTAAAACAGCGAATGTCAAAAGTTGGAAACTCTCGATCTACAAAGTGAACGTAAAACTCTATTTTCCATTTTTTCGTCCGGTAAGAAAGACATTTAACAAAGCATGTTTACTCAATTAGATGCAGCCGTCCTTGCTCTTTCTTATGAACACCCCACATTCCCAAAAAAATGTTTTCTCAAGGGCCCAAGTTTACTTTTATCTCGATCTACAAGTTGTCTGTAAAACAATTTTCGCCAACAAACAATAAACAAAAAAACAAAACAAGCGTGAAGGCACACAGTTTGATAGAGCATTAAATGCTCTACAAAAGTACTATTTACTTTTTGCTTTTCGTTCCTTCTTTTGTTAGAAAAACTTACTTTTCTCTCAATAACTGATCTAAAACACACGTTTTTTCGACTTTTGCTGGGTTTATCTCGGTGAGTTGTTGAGATATCGAACTTAGATTTTCTGTGGTAGTGAAGCAAGCAAACAGAGATAAAACAAAAAAAAGAATTTCGAAATCCGTTTTCAGAAACCGGAGTAATTTTAAAAACACGACAAAAACTCAATTGTACAATAAAGTTGCAAATGACTCATATATTCTCAGTTACTACACAGGAGTGATCAACATGTTTTCTTGATTGTTCCAACAAAAACCTCCGAAAAAAAACTAACGTAAGTTTAAGAATCTAAACTTTAGATTGAATCATTTGAAATTTATTTTTGATGCATTACCATATGACTCTATCTGAAGATAGGACATATCTTTTTCATAACTCGATCTGTTAACACACAAGCCAGGCAAGAAAAATTAGTTTTTCACATGATAAAACACGATAAAAATCAATAATTCATGTGCTATTCCGCTGTTGCTATCCGTGTATGCATAATTCTGATTGTTTTCTTTTACGCTATGAACATGCTTATAACATGTCTTCAAATTTGACAGGTATTCTTTTCTGATGAACCATAAACCATCCTGAAATCTATTCCTTTTCACCATCTTTTACCGTAGTTTCTTTTTACTTATGTAGTTCATAAATCAGTTTAGGAAGCCATAGATCGATTGTTTTCTACTGCGAAAGTGCCCTTCTTTACATATTGTGACTCATCAAAATCTTGGGCTTACTGTAGTCTGTTAGTATAATTTCAAAGGCGAACAATTTTAGAATGATTGAACGTACAGATGCTTTTGAGTAAAGCTGATATATCATGTTATATACGGAAAAGACGTTATCGGCACCGAAAGACCAGGTATTAATAGAAAGGATACATTAAGTTGTGCGGATGGTATAGCTGAAAAGTTTTGTATTTTTACTAAAAATATCCAAGCTTTTCCACCTTTCACTGCAGATACTTGCTCGAGAATGAATTTTAAAAATATGATAAGAAAAAACTTGATACCTATAATGAGTAAGAATATATTTTATGCTGGCTCACAACAATCTGTCAGAAATCGGGTAACAGTGGATGACTGCTCAACTATTTTTTACTGTGTATCGTACCAAGTACTCATATTTATTTATTTGCATAAAACAAGCAACTCCTTTGCATTATTTTTACATTTTACTTCACGCATCATTAAGAAACCTATACCTGCACAGCTTGTATAGCTGACCAAAAGATGGTATTTATTCATAGAAAACATGAGGAAAATATTATCGACAAAACGAAAAACAGACGTGAGCAGTATAGTTAATACATATTTAGTCAATTTTAGTTGCCTGAATCTAAGTCTTTCGGTTATTTATTATTTGCGATAGTCTGTCGATGTAAAATCGAAACCGATGCATGTCTACTGAACAGTATGTAAGTTTTGTGTGGCAGAACCGGATGTTGTAAAAACAAGGTCTCAAATGCAGAAATGTATGTGAAACGGCGCTGAATGAAACTCTTTGGGTAGGTAAGAATAGCCCGAGAAAAACTGAGGCTAGACGAACATCAGAATGTAAGACAAAACTTCGATATGTTACGTAGTCGCGCAGCAGCGGTTAAGGAAAGAAACGTTATATTTTTAACTATTATCCCCCAAGTCAACAAGTGACTCGCTGCATGATTAAACTATCGCGCACGTAATCGATTGGAATGACTTCGCAAAAATGTCGAGCCATGATCGCTATGAGGTGATCGTGTTGCGTCACGATCGCGATAAAATTCTAATTGTTTTTGGAAAATTTCACCATAACTCACGATAAGTCGCGGTGCTTATTGTGTCGAGTCAAGATCACGGATGAGTCGTATAGTTCTAGCTCGAGTCATGACGGAAGATTCCTACGCGTCTGAGTCCTGCTTGTTTCAATTAGTTTTAATTAGAGCAGCTACTTTATATTTACATTATTCCAGGATGTCCAAAGTACCTTTAGTTTCCACTATATCTGATTTACCCTCTAACTAAAGCATACTTTACTAATGTGGCTTCACTACTATATTGTGATTAAGTTTATTCTCTTCCATTTATTATTGTTTTTCTTGCACATAACATTCAACTACTTCTGATTTCGTGCAGCTAAAAACTAAATGCTCTTATATCTTTAGTCAATGTGGGTTGACACGAACGTACGGACGAAAGTTGTGGAACAGGATCATAAAAAGAATGTGAAATATTTTCAAATATTGTAAAAATATATTATAACTTGCTTTAATTTAAACAAAAATTGTTTGAAAAAGCGATGTATATTTTGCAAGAGATTTTAACCTATACAAACTTTCATAAATCCAACTTAACCTCGAAACTGGTTTTATAACCTTATTTAGGTAAGTCCAAACTAACTTGCACGATTTTTTTTTAAACAGACCACCAAAACAAAAAGTATACAAAAAGAAAAGATCGTCCGTAACATCATCGTTTGAAGACAGTCTTCTTTCCTCTAAAACGCTCGTATGTTGTTAACAGGTTATCAATATCGTAAGCTAAACTCTCCTCTTCTAAGAGAAGAATTTTTCCGCTTTCACGATCTACACACTCACTGCCAACTTCATCAGTAGAATAAGCACGAATTACTGTATGTATTTTCAGCCCATGTTTCACGTTTTGATCGAGATTAAATGAAAAATATTTACATCACGAAATTTTAATTTAAACTTTTCGATAAAGTTCGTTCCAAGTCTCAAAATCTTTTTTTAACCAGATTATAGTGAACCTTCAGCTCAGCATAATTCTGTACTTCTGAATAACTATTCAAATCGGATACGAGCTTTGCTAAACGGTGTTTATTGAGACCTGTATTTGTTCCTTTCTTCTGTGGGTTTTATCTGTATGAATCAGGATGATCTCTATCCCGAGGCTTAATTTGTCAGTGACAGCGGCTCTATACAGTTTTTCGTAGTGCAGATTTATATATGCTTAACGGCTTAAAGGGAGAATAAAAAAGTAGAAAAACTCTTTCAGGAAACATTGTGTGTCTGTCAGAGGTAGTAATATTTCGAAATAATTTTAGATGAAACTAAAGATAATTGGAGCAGGATTTGGACGCACAGGAACGTTGAGTACAAAATATGCTCTTGAACAACTTGGTTATACATGTTATCATATGCTAGAACTGCGTAAGACACCAACACGATCGATTCATTGGCTGAATGCAGCAAAATCGAAAGAAAACCAAGAACCATTCGACTGGGACGTTATATTTGAAAATTATGATTCGACGGTGGATTTTCCTGCATGTTATTTCTGGAAAGAATTACTTGACTATTATCCAGATGCTAAAGTTATACTGAACGTACGAAATCCAGAAAAATGGTATGAAAGTGTTCAAAACACTTTATATAAAGCTAGTAATAGTTTGATGCTGCATGTAGCTATGATGTGGGACCCAACTTTTCGAAAAATGAGTGAAATGCGAGATAAAATAGTCTGGAAAGGAATATTTCAAAATCGATTTCATGATAAATCGTACACCATCGATATTTTTAATAGACACAATGACGATGTTAAACGTACTGTACCAGAAAATCGTTTACTTGTGTTCGATGTTAAACAGGGCTGGAAACCATTGTGTGATTTTCTCGACGCACCAGTACCAAATACTCCATTTCCACGCATCAATGACACAGCTGAATATCAAAATAGAACAATCAAAATACCAATGTGGATTTATAGTTTATTTGCATTATTCGTAGCAAGTATTGCTGGTCTAGTGTATTACTTTTTTTATTAGTTGAAACCTAATCTTTTATACTTGTACTATTTGTGTATTGTCTGCTCAATCTAATTATGTCCTTAATATGGGGAAACATATTCCCTTACTCTGGAAGATTTCTCCTGAAAATATTTCAAAAATCATAGTCATCCGAAAATTGACAAAAAACGGTCAAAACTGTCACACCGTTCCGTTTTTTCTGATTTTTCTTTGATTAATTAGAATAGTTTCGAACTTGCTGAATTTTCGCCTGCTCGTCTTCAATCTTTTAGACACGTTTTTCAGATAGCTTCAAAATCGATTTTTGGAGCTGTTTGTATGACATCTGTATTTTCATAACGAATCAACATTCAGAGCCAAGACACTTCTGAAGAAATATTCTGAAAACATCTGTAGAAACTCTATTGTAAGATTAACACTCTTATCTGTTTAAAAAAAGAATAATCCATCGCCATTTTCTGAATAACTTTTGAATGGGGAAAACTAGTGAGCTGGGGTTTTCTGATATTCAAAGAGGAGATGATGGAGCATCTTTTTGCAAACGGAAGCCGTTTTAGAAATTTTTCAAAGAATTCCTGGAAAACTCGGGTATAACGGAAAAATTTAAAACACCCAGTATTGATGTTTTACATCAGCAGATATAAGAAAGAGTCTTCTTTAAAATCGGATCTAAGAGATCTCTTGATCTTGCGTGGTTGAGGTATGGCATCGGATTAACTGGGAACCTCATGAACGATATTCCTTTAGGTGTACTAATCCCAAAAATGAATAAAAACATAGACTATCGGCCACACTGAGTCTCGTGGCAATATTTGTCATTCAAATATAGTAGATGACATATCTCGTTTTTGTCTATCGCAATAAAATTCTAATTGTTTTGGGAAAATTTCACCATAACTCACGATAAGTCGCGGTGCTTATTGTGTCGAGTCAAGATCACGAATGAGTCGCATAGCACGAGTCATGACGGAAGATTCCTACGCGTGTGAGTCCTGCTTTCATGCTGTAAAATGGAGACAAAAGGACAAAAATTGTACCAGAACTCATTCACCGTTTTATTTTGCAGGTTACCATATAAAAGAACGAAATAAATTTTGACTTTTTATATGTTCTTTTTTTAGAGAAGTTCAAATTTTCACAAAGAAGAGTTGTACACCTGAGAAGAAACGCATCTTTCTGAAAGTCGTAACATCTGGAATTTCTCAAAATAAAAGTATTTTAGGGCTTCACAGAATCTCTAAAAGAATAGCGTCTGGGTTCAGAAGCATAGTACGAGAATAATAATTCGCCAACGCTAGCCGCTTTGCGATTCCATTGCAAAAGTGGATTTAAGCTAGACTGTTCAATTGGTATAAACAATTGTCAATAATTTTTAAGTGTCTAGAGAGTAGCAAACTCCTCTTACTTACTTATTGGCATAAGATAAATACATCTAAAAAATACATTTTTAAATATTCATTGCTAATATTTTTTGTATTAATTCAACCATTTGTTGTTAAAAATTATCATAAACTTCACAGGTTGTCCAAACGTAACGACGTGACATTTTTGACGTATTAAATTTCAGTTTGTACAAAAGTAAGAGCTAGAGAGTTGATTCTTGCGGCATTCTAAGCAGTTTACTATCCTCTCTTTAAGGCGAAGCGATGGAAAATTTTCGTTAGATTCACGGCTTTGAGAGAGAATATACAGTACGTGATGGATGTGACAAAAAAGGCACTAAATTGCGAGTACATCCAATTAAATGCTAATTTCCTGCGAAATTACTTGAGCAAATAGAAACTGTCTAGAGTGAAGGTGGTAGAAAAGCTTACGAGTTATCCAATATTAAAAAGAATTTTCTTCCAAAGGCTTTCCCTCGCTTATATATGTCAATAAATAAATGTATTAAAGTAACATTTTTTGTGACGACGTGATACACTTTTTTGTCAGTGAATTTCCAGGCACTTAATATCTTCCACAAAACTTGATTTTCATATATTCCATAGATCTGGTGATATTCTATCAATTAATCTAAAAAATGAAGTTGACAATTTTTTTTAGGCTTTTAAACTTGACTTGAACCATGAAACAGTGAAAAGGCATAAGTTTTGTTCCTAGAGTGGAATTGTCAAAAAAAATTAGCCATTTTGCAGAGAACGTAATTTTCTATCGAATGGTGTAAATTTTAAACTTTTTTAAAAAGTTTTTAGGTCGGAAATGTTAAATTAAACGTTTCCCACTGAAATGTTTATTTTTATTTGACTGTTGATGTCAATTTTTTTATGAAAAAGTCAACATTACATGGTATACGTGACCAGCACTCATATACTGGATTTACCTTCAAATGTACAGCAATAAAACGGCATTACTTGCTCATTTAAAGACCAAAATGCACCCTGAATATCATGTTAATCCAAACATTGAAACATGATAAAAAGATATTCAACAGCACAGTAAGTTCAGTCAAGTTGATCATAGACATAAACAGTCTGAGAAAAAGTAAGGAAATTATCTTACTATGTAATTGCGTAACTATAACGTGACAGGATGAACGGCCATGTTCGGAGACTGGAAGGAACGCTTTCTTTCTTTCAGTATTTTGTGAAAAAAGAATGGAAACTGGACACGTTTCTACAAGAGACCAAATCGTTAATCGACTTGCTGCACTTCTACTAAGAGAAATGAGTTTTCAATAAAAACATGATGTACTTCTCAAATACTTTTGAAATTTGACCTTAGGCTTCTCTCAGATATTTTGCACCAAACCTTAACCTTTTTTATTGACAGATTTTTTTCGCATTTATGACTGGACTTTTTAGTTTAAATTTGATAAATATGTAAAGAATAAAGAAATTTTCTTTTGAGCATAGAACTCACGTTTTTCTCACGTTTTTGTCACGCAAAAAACACTGAGAGAAGGGGCTCATTCTTTATTGGCCACCCGTCATATAATATATTGTGAATATTCTATTATAGGACATTTTATATACGGTAATGCAGAAAAAATTCTCATATCTACTACGCAGAGTAATAATTCGGTTGTGGAGTTTGATACGAGCGCTGGGCTGAAACGTCCTGGTACTATAAAATCAATTCAACTAAATTTTCAAAAAGCACCAACTGCTGCTTCGGCAAAAATTTATTTTTATGTTATCGGTTATAATGATGGTCATTTTCGATTGAATATATTAGCGAAATATGCGGTTCCAGCTGATGAAATAAGAGCAGAAGTTGGTATTCAAAAATTTGTTCTTCGTTCTCAACTAAATATAGGAATAGGACAATTTTTAGCTGTCGAGCTTGGAGCCGATGGTGGTAGTTTATATAAAACTCCTGGAGTGCACTGCTCTATCAAAGACCCAAATTGCAGTGTTGGTGATGTGAAAAATTTTGATTGTCACGATTATGTTTATTCGTCAGCAATGAGTTTCACAATAATTCCTTTTAAAGGTAAGTGAAGAGTTTCTTCAACCCGATGAACAACAAATAGTCTTTCCTTCATCACCTTTTGAATGTTCCTATTGTATAACTTTACACTGGAAGGATGAGTAGAAGAGTCGAAATCGTCCAATTGTACCTTTTTTTGAGAATGATGACTTTTCTTGGCCTAGATATGTAATATACTCTATACAGACCGAAAAGTATTATGGAATTTTAGAAATCACTGTTTAGACAGTTGAAGTTGTATGAACAGATCATATTACATTAAAAATTCATGAATATCTGTATAGGCTATGATAAAACATGATTACTCAAATATTATACGTACAGTTTTGAGCTAGAGGTAGACGGTCACCGATTGCAGCACAGAATGATCAAAGAAACATATTCTTGTAAAATGTTGTTTTGCTGTTCCTCTTATATAGGAAGGTCTCTCTTCGCATACAGAAAGCAACCAAGTTTTTTGTGGTATTGTGTCTATTATGTCTATCTATAGAAATAGGTAAATCCAAAGAAGTCATTAGTTTTTGTTCGCGTTGTGAGAATACCATTCTTATTTGCGATTTTTTAATTAATATAATTCTTCTTAAGTTACTCGATATAAAAGTAAAGCAAACAATATTAGTTAGAGTAAAAACATCGGTAGATATAGGACACTTTAAGGATGTGAAAACTAGAATTGTTATCAGTTGTTTTGTCACACGGTGAGCATTTTCACCATACATGCGGACATCAAGTTTTTTATCTTCAGAAACTATTGTTTTTCACTTACAATTACTCGGTATACCTCAAAATTATATTCTGAGACAAGAAAAGCCAACTCTCTTAAGGTTTGGCGCAAAACATCTGAGAGAAACCTAAGGTCAAATTTCAAAAGTATTTGAGAAGTACATCATGTTTTTATTGAAAACTCATCGCTCTTAGTAGAAGTGCAGTAAGTCGATTAACGATTTGGTCTCTTGTAGAAACGTGTCCAGTTTCCATTCTTTTTTCACAAAATACTGAAAGAAAGATAGCGTTCCTTCCAGTCTCCGAACATGGCCGTTCACCCTGTCACGTTTTAGACCGCTAAAAGGTGACTTCTCAATAATAATATCTTAATAATAAAAAAGAGAACAAAAAGTATTTTCGCATCTTGTAAAATTTTTTATTTTTGCCTTTTATACTTTCTTTTGAATCGTGTTTCTTTCTCTTATTTTTGTTTAGGAGTTTCACATGGTAGTGCCGTGGCTGCTGGAGTTTCAAATGAAGCCCATTTCTCGGGGTTTTAATCTCAATGATTGGGCGCAGACTCCTGGTTGCGTAAAAACCGTTCAAATGAATTTTCATTGGGCTCCAGTGAGGAATTCTCCAATTTTTCTCTATGTTCTTAGTCCTCCTCCATATCTTGTAATATCCAGCTATCAGATTCCATATAACGAAGTAGTTCTCGTTGATGGTATCCAAACATTTGTTATACCAGAATGCAAATTGTTCATTCCACTTCGTAGCTACTTAGCTTTTGATCTCACGCGTGCGGGTGTCCAACTTTTAGATGTTCGTGGTGAGAGAAGCATAATTGGGGTTCAAAATTACGATATTGGAAGCAAAGTTAGTGTAATTGGAAGTGGACCTGCAAAAGCAGCAAGTTTCACCATTACACCTTTTACAGGTACGTCAAATTGTGTCATTTGTCTCCTACTTTTGCACAGAAGGAAGTAAGGTAGCGAATTTTCTGGCAAAATCTCAGTTTGGTTTTCGATTTAAAAATACTAAGGCATGATCTTTTTATCATTTTAAGCGAGTTATTTAAATTTTTATTTATTCAAATATATGGGTGAATCCATGGGTATCCAACCACTTTTTGGAAAAAGCTTTTTTATCGACTTTTTTCGTTCTAGTTAGCTGGGTAGTGATCAGAAAACAGCTTTGACCGAAAAAAATTGCTGACTTTCACCTTAAATGAGGGAGATCTGGACCTGTTTCTAGGAACATCTAACGAGGGTCATCCAAGTTATTTCAAAATTTTGGACACATATTTTGCCCATTGGTAGAGGACCACTAGACTAGTATAACCTGCATAGGATTCTACTTTTGATTGAGATTTGACCGAGATATGAGTGTTTCAAAACACAGATTTTTCATTCTTTTAGAATTTTTCTAAAAATACTGTATTTTCAAAACATTCATATCTCGGTCAGATCTCAATCAAAAGTAGAATCCTATGCAGGTTATACTAGTCTAGTGGTCCTCTACCAATGGGCAAAATATGTGTCCAAAATTTTGAAATAACTTGGATGACCCTCGTTAGATATTCCTAGAAACAGGTCCAGATCTCCCTCATATAAGGTGAAAGTCAGCAATTTTTTTCGATCAAAACTGTTTTCTGATCACTACCCAGCTAACTAGAACGAAAAAAGTCGATAAAAAAACTTTTTCCAAAAAGTGGTTGGATACCCATGGATTAACCCATATCTGATCGTTCCGGATTGACAATGATTGAGTGATGTTAAAATTCGAAATGTGAGTGAAAAAAATTTTGGGAGTTTATGTGCGGAGTTTTTGTATGAGATAATTAAAAGCTTTGATTAAAAAATAAAATGTAAATGTATATATTTTTAGGTATTTATTCTTCTCCTGTTATTGCTACTCCGAGTGAAAATCCTGTTCATTTTAATGATGCATCTAATATTGGTAGAACAGGACTAAGTTATCCAAGCAGAATTGTGATGAAAGCATCTTATCATACACCATGTACGATACAATTCTTTTACAGAAGTGGTTCAGGTGGAATAATTCAAGGTCCAGAATATGGAAATCCCTACGATTATTGTAAGACAGAAATATTTGAATTGGAGCCTAAAGAAAGAATTATAAGAGTTGAAGTTTGTACTGGCACGTATCAAGAACGTGCAAATCAAAATATTATACATCATATTAAATTTATAACAAGTATAGGAAGAGAAGCTCAGTATGGTTTATGCAATAATCCGAATACGAAAGTCTCTCAAGAATATAAGGGCTTTATTTGTCCTATATTAGTGGGTTTACCAAGAATAAACTTTTAAGAGCATTCAAGAGGCATTCAATTTCATTGGGTAACATCAGATGTTGAATACGTTTCAACAGAAATAAAATATGAGCTAGACAGTGCTATAGCAAGTGCAGGTTTGCAATCCACGAGTATTATTCGACATGATATTATAAATTGTGCTGATATACAACAGGAAATTAGTGCGGAATTGGAAACAAAGGCCGCTACTGCGAAATCATGAGAAATTAATGTCGGATTAACAGCTGGTGTTGAATTTTCCGTTAAGGGTGGTTTACCTATATTAGAAAAAACAGTAACCGTTCGAGCTGAAGTTAGTTTTGGCTATAAATACGGTGAAACACACACAAAAGAGGAAACAATTAAACGAACACTTAAAGTTAATGTGGCCCCAAAATCCTCTCAAAAAGCAATAATGGTTGTAATAGTCGGAACAATAGAGGTACCATATGCAACACGTTTAAAAATTGTATACGCCGATGGGACAATACTAGAGCGATCAGGAGTCGGAGGAATATATAAGGGTGTTAATGTTATTGACACAAAAGTAACATTTGGCCCAACAGTTCCGGTTAAGAAAGGGGATTATCCTCTAGAGTAAACAAAATTTAAAAGATTTTCTGCCACCAACAGCACTTTACACGCAAGAATTTAATTTGTTTTCTATTTAGAATAATTTGGTTGTACTTCTGTTTCTACTTGGATTTTATTTTTTCTTTCAATTTTGTCAAAATGTGGTTCAATTATCTGTCTCTTGATGCATGTTTCATACTGATTTGAGAATCATTTTTTTTACAAGAGTTAGCCTATTTGTTGAATAATTTTGTTTTTTGTTTGAAAAGCTTATTTTTTATTGTCACAGATAATAGTGTGTGGTTCAATTAGTTAATTATCAGTAAAATTCTCAATTTCCAGAATTCTCAAGTGATCAATGTGGAAAATTCTCAAATTCTGAAAATATCGATCTGCAAAATTCTCAAATTTTGAGTTTTAAAAATTTACGGTTATCAAATCCTCAACGTTTTTCAAATTCTCACAATCTCCGGATACTCTAATTCCCACCAGGATTTCTTTAAACAAAAGTGATCATAGTGATCACGGAGAACATACTTAGTTAGGGTAGCCGTCAAAACTATGAACGAATCAATTGAATCAAACGAATCATTCGAATCATTAGTAGAATAATGTAAAGCAAATCATATATTTTAACAATATTGAACTATGCAGATGTGATCTACTCATGTATTACAAAGAAGGCTTTGCAGCCTATATTGCGATTACAGTATAAGGCTGCTCTTCTAGTTTCTGAAACCACTCACTTATTTAGGAGAGAGAGAGTATTAGACATATTAGGCTGGCCTGATATACAGAAACTGTACGATATTCACAAAGTAATTTTATTTCGCAAAATAATTAGAGGAGAAGCGCCTACATATCTAACTCCCTACATTCTAAGTAGTGAGGCAATCTCATACAATCTACGTAGACGCGCAACGTTCAAAAACCTCACACTCGATTCGGTGACGGCGGACAGATCTTTCTTTCCATTTACTGTACAGATTTGGTCAGAGCTGCCACAACCTCTGAAAGAAACTCCTACTAAAGCTTTCAAAAAAAAACTTTTCATCTACTATCGGTGTTCTCCTTCTGTTTTTCAGATATACAATATACCGAGAGACATCGACGAGTTATACAGTAGACTTCGCGCAAATTTTTCTGCTCTAAAAGCTGATTTATACCAAAAATCCTTGTCAACTACAGCTTTGTGTACGTGTGGAAGGACAGAGACAGTTCAGCACTATCTGCTAGAGTGTGTGTTATTCCAAGTTGAAAGGAAAAAAATAAGAGAAATCTCAACAATAAAAAATGCTCTTACCCTTAGCCTTGATCTTCTTTTACTGAACGTATCTCTTTTGAAAGAAGATTTTTCATGTATATATCGTGCAGTAATAGACTATATTTGTACAACAAAAAGGTTTATAGAAGAAGAATAACGTGTTCTTTTGTTCTTTCTCGCTCCTTGTCATTTTTTCTTCTCGCTAATAGCGAGAAGTAAAAAATTTTCCGCTGGAGCAAAAAGTGGATGTAATCATTGGCTGACCCCCGCTTTTTTTCGTATCAGATTCTGATTTCATTGTATCGATCGTGTTTTCTCTATCCGCCGATAATAATGGAGCATGTCTCTCTCTTTCGATGGTAGGGAGAAAAGTTAAAATGTCTCTCTTTCAAATAAAAATAGCTTATACCAATGTAAAGCGCTTCTCTATGATGTTTGTATAAGAGAGAAAATATATAAAATCTATCTTTTTTGCTCCATTTTAGTCATTTTTTCCAAATAGATTAGTTTTGATTATACATAACACATCAAAGAGCACATTAACTATACTAATTAATTATAGGCAATATATATATTCTCTTTGGCCGTATCATTTGCTAATATGTGAAAGTGACTTGGAAGTCATAGATATTAGGAATGGTGGATTGTACATCCAAAAGATCTCGCTATGGTAACCGTGATTTGTACTCAGGGATCTTGCTGAAATTCCACACTTTCCTACACTACAATACAGAATATCAAAATTTTTATGGCTTTTTTCTCGAGATTTTTACATATTCGGATGGAAAAGATCCCGTTTAGTTTTTGAGATATGTAGCTCTTAATATTGGTGATTAACGTTTAATAAATCATACTTTCTTCTTTTATATTCAGCAGCTAGATAAACTGTTCTTTTTGACTACCATGGCTTTCCGGCTTTCTCTTCGGACCATGATAATCAATCATAATATGTGTTCAAACTTTAGTTATTCAGTGAATATTCACATTAATTTATGTAGAAAATAAAACATGAAAATAAGATTAAATGAAAATTCGACGTATTTTTTAGAAAAGCGTATCCTGAGATTTTTGTATATTCAGTTTAGTATAAGTGTGTGCGTGGTACAGCGTGACTCGTATATATGTTAAGGCTATATTAAAATTCAGGCAGATTTTAAATCATCCTAGGCTAACTTAAAATTTTATTATAGCCAAGGCTATATTAAAATTCAGATGTCTGCATAGCTCGATTTTAAGTTAGCCTAGGCCAATTTAAAATTTGCCTGGGCTATATTAAAATTTTAAGTTAACCTAGGCCGAATTAAATCGAGCAATGAAACATGGATTTATGGCAAAGAATAAAGTGAGTGCAATAAAAAATTATGCCGCTTAATGATCTGATGTAGAAAGACAAGGCACCACTCACTAATCTTAATAGAAGTATATTTGACGTATTTCTACTTTATACACAAACAATTTTGCTTAGTTCGTATTATCGTTTTGAATAACTTAAATTGTTCAAAGATAATAGAGGAAATCCAGCGAAGATATTCTGAGTAGCTCAGTTTGTAGAGAATTTTACGGGCTATCTAATGCTGTGTTTAGTTTGCCATTTCAGTGTAAGGTAATTGAGGAAAGTCTGTTGTACTCATCATATGGTGGCTTTTTAACGGTGCTATTGAGATGCTATTGTTCAGGAATTAATCGGGTTTTACCTAACAAAAGTATCTGATTTTACCGAAAACGGAATAGAGGCACTTTTTTACTACATATGGATCCATTTTTAATCAAAAAAGAGAGTGGGCTGATTCATAACCTTATACGGCCCCCTCCTTTGATATTTTAGTCTATTTCGATCATAACTTGATAATTCGATATCTCAGTCTAGAAGAGCCATGCACCCAAACCCTTCTAGACTTTTTCACTACTCAGTAGGACCTATCGAATGGCAATGGTCCCGAGCGAAAAGCGATT
>CAJNOQ010005274.1:2039-15613 GCA_905250885.1 Didymodactylos carnosus | reverse complement strand
ATTCGGGACAGTAAAAAAAAAATTTCAAATCTAACGAATACGTTTTTGTTGAAGTAAAAATAGCTAAGCCAAATAAACTTTAAAAGCAGGCAGAAATGACGGAGACACAATAATAAAGACTCTCTTAGTAAAAATATTGGTTAGATCTAAATGATACTGAGCAGTTTCCAGTTCAAAAAGAACTGCAGTTCCCGTTTGCAGGAACTGGGAAGCATTCTTTGTTTCTAGAAACATGAACTGCTAAACCGTTCCTATAGTTCAGAACGGAAATTGAAAAACCGTTCTCGTTCATTGAACGCTAACTGAAAAGCAGTTCCGATTATCGAGAAACTGCAGTACAAGGAACTATGAACTGTCACAGGCCAACATGTGACTCATTTGAGATGATGAAACATGGTGGACACAGTATTTTAATTTTTTCTTTTTTCTTTTAAGATTTAAGATGTTAATTATGGTGCATAATAAAACATCCTTTTTGAGAATAGAATGATTGCGATAATGATAGTTTGTGTTTTCACACGTCAATACAATATCGTAGACGAAAGAACGAATAATTCAATGAAATACATGTGTCAATGTTTTTCTCTAATCATCATTATGCACAAAAGATGTCGTCATCTTTAACAACAACAATAACAATCATGTTTTTACAATGTTACTCGTGTTAAATAGAGAAAGAGAGAAATGAAAAGAGCCTCAAACCAAATTATAAAAATGTGTAAATTTCAAATATGATCTGATACGATTCTCTTTTTTCAATTCTGCTCAGTTACATCGTTTAAATAATAGAAAAAAAGAAATTAAAACAAATAATACTCATGCTGATATTTTTGTTATAGTTTGCGAAACATGATAAATAAGCAGATGGAAAAACGAATCATTCAAGATCATTCACAGAGTTTTACTGTGAAAAAAACAGTTGGAAGTATACACGAACCGTTGAAGCGTAATCATCTGTGTATTGCGATATATTGATTTGATAAAAAAACTTATAGAGTTTGAAATAGAAAGCACCAGTAATGACACTGATAACTTATTACGGCAAAAAACACAAAAAAATTGCTACTTTTCAGGATTAAGAAATTAAAGAACATTTGCTTTGTCAAAACGAAAGGTGATCAAGTGAATGAATGAATAAAACTTTGTTTTTTGTCTTAATTTGACGATCATAATATACCAGTCTTGATTTGTCGTAATTCTTCTCTATAAACATTAGTCGATATAGTATTCAATTAAATATCACGCATTGATTCAGTAACTTGTAAATCTGATTTAACATTCGAGCTAACTATTATAATAATTTGAATCTTATTTTATGAGTTTGATATTGTTAATCAGAAATGTTCACGTGAAAATAAAATTTTGTCAGACTTTGTTTCCATTACGAGAATTTATTAGAACAAAGTCTCTTCTGGAAAAAGTATTGGAACAATTTTTGTCAAAAATCTTAGCCATGAGTATGCATTTGTCGTTGAATCATAGCTGGATCCTCGAAGTTCATGAGAGAAAACAACAATCATCGAATGTTGATAAGTTTGCGCTCTTCGTTATCAAGTTCTTGTTTCTGTGATCTTTTCTGAAATGTTTTCAATCTCAGTGATAAAGAACAGCTAACAGACTATGTGTTGTGAATTCCGATAAAATTAAGTTTCGTCTATAATTTCATCAAAGAACCAGCTATACAGACATTTTGTAAATTTTATTCGGCACTATTTTAACTCACTTATCATATCCAGCATTTGGGATGACAAATTTTTCAATACACAGAAAAAACAGTACGAAAAACGTTTAAAAAATCGATACAAAAAAGTTTTTCTCAACGTTTTCATTTAAATAAAAGACGATCTAAACTTTTATTAGAACACAAAATGTCTGACGAAATTATAAAATTTGTTTGACCTATAACTTTAAAACATATAACCCGTGGAACACCATACCTTCATCAAGGTCGTAAGTAATGAGTAATGAGCTAAAGTTTATTCCCATTCTAACTAATACAAATAATTGTAAAAGATGAAAAGGAATGCTGTTCAAGTCAGCTCATCGAGTTCTATCGAACGGTATACAGTATGTTTGTTTTTGGTTTGTCAGTGTGATTTTTAGAACCAAAATATCTGAAGAACAAAAAAAAAATGTCCATCATTTCTATCAAAGAGATTTTTGTTTTCAGCATCCATATCCCAAAGTGTAGCGAAAAGATTACTTTTATAGACAATCGACATAACTCTATCTAATATGCGAATCAAATTTTTTCAATCTGCCACTAGTTTGTAAATTTTTTTCTCAATGGTGCATCGACTATACAAATTCACTTAAATATGTAATGCCTAATTCAAACGTGGAGTAGACTGCCGCAATGAAATCAGTGCTACTTGTTAAAGAATTACCTAATAAAACGTTATTTTTCCATCTACTTGAACTATTACGTACATATACCAAGAATAATTCAAACATGATGAAAACTATTTGAAATGTACCCATTTTTCATCGTTATTTTGACAGTAGTTATGTATAACTATGTATATTCGTTTATGTAGAAAAAAAAAAGAAGAGAAAAAAACATTTTCCATCACTCGACGGTGTACCAAAGGTTGGCCAAAAGAGAACAAAAAGTCTTTTTAGTCTCACTGAACATATTCGACTGTGTTCAATATCAACACACAGCACAAACAATGTGCTTGTTTTCTCTCTTCTAGAGGGTGTGTGTTTCCTTGTTCAAGAGGAAAGAGAACGAATGAAAACATTTTTCCTCTTTCGAAGGTCACCTATCTATACTAGACAAAGAGAGAGAGAGAGAAAGAGAGAGAAAATGGTCAGTTTGATGGGCGGCCGCTGTTTTTGTACATTTCGATTGAACAATTGCGTTCGAAGGTCGTTCAAAGTGAGGCCGCTTGTACCACGCCGCCCTTGTGTTCTATGTATCCCTCCTACTTTTCAAGTCTCAAACTTATTTCTTCTTTTAATAATCAAAGTTATAATAGAAGCCGATAACACGCGCAAAAACATTTACTATTATTATTTTAATCGCTATAATAAATTGTTCAAATTTCGTAAGTTTAAAAGCTTTTGTTTTTGTTTTTTTCCCATTTTTGGACTAATCTCATATTTAGTTAATCTGTTAGCAGAATCAAACTATACAAGAACTCATTGTTTTTCGTATTAACAAAGAAAACTGCCTGTGAGTCTTGGACAAGCTATCTAATGCTCATTGCGTCGGTACCTTTGAATACAGATGCAATGGGATAATCCGATTTCAGTGCCATTGAACTGGAGAGATGAGAGTTAAAGTTTAAGAAACTGTCGGTCAAGCTCTATTCCAATGAGACGATACACTAAGAATTTTGTATTTTAACTTTATTGGATGCAGATGAACACGATCAGGAGCGGATCCAAGATTCTACCGACGGGGTGGCGATTTCTAAACGCTGTCGTCCGAAGTAGTATGAATATTCTTTCTAAGGAAGTCGGGTAGTGTACTCGTATTAGAATTACATTTGCGAGGGGGCGGCGGTCGCCGAACCGCCATGGTGCTAGGTCCGTCACTGAACACGGTCCGTCCACTCTCTCCTAATTATTATTCTAAAAGAAGCATCTCACTTCTTTTAGAATCTCAAAAGCAATTTCCAGTTAAAAATTATACCTGTATCATTAGCAATATGGAGTCGTATAACAAACAGTAAAATATATCTCTAAAATAATGTTTTTAATTTGATTAGAATGATAATTAGTAATGTTTTAGTTATCCGACTCTTGTAGCAAGCTTTGTATTGTATGTGCATATTCCATCTGTAGATATACTACATCAAACGTTTTTTTAGTATAAATTGCAGATTTCAAATTGATGAAACTAAACGGGTACACCGACAAATCTATAGAAATAACCTCCACTGAGACGTCTCTGCAATACCATCAAATTCTTTTCTAAATACTAACGTACATTTCACAATGGATATTAGCAATACATTCAAAGTGTGATGTTTGAAATTATTTACTCTATAACAAAGCAGACACCACAAGTTAGATGAGTTGTTATATGAGACTAACCATTCATTGTTTTAAGTGTTCAACAATATCCTCCTACTGTTTTTTTATTTTTTAACATGTTATTATTGCAGAAGTATGTTCCGTTTGTACAATTTTATATAGGTTCAATGTATAGTTACACGTTCAACAAATCTTCTCTTTGTATGTTGAGTGTCATTTCTTTCGTTTGCTTCGTTTGGTTTCGATTATGAGATGATGTTTTCTCTTCTTTCTTGCTTTTTTCCTCTCTTTTTTTTTTTTGATTCTCTTTAGTATGTTGAAATTGATTTTGGGAGTTCGTTCATCATTTCGTTAAATATTATTGACCTTCAATATGTGTATTCAACAACTAGTCAACACCTATATTCATCACACACATACACACACATATATACACATACTTAATGTAAATAATAGAATACATAATAGACTAGAAAACAAGATTTACGATTTAGTTGAATAATAAAAGATTAGATATTTTTCCAATTATGAAAGAAGATGAATATAACGGAAAAACAGAGGTTGAACTATCCCATACTGATCTTCTACTGACTCAAAACATATAGAAATAGTATAGTTTCGTACTTTATTTAAAATATCTGTAATAGTTAAATGTTACAGATCTAATTGAACATATTTTCTGATAAAAAAGAGTCCTATGTGATATATCCATGACTTTCGAAATACCATTTATACATCAATTTAGTGAAACAACTGAAAGCTGTAAAATTAAGTCAGAAATAATAAGAGAATCCAAACATAAGTTTTTGTTCTAATTATTATTTATATTGTTAGCGACAAATTTACTGACGATGATTTGAAAAATTGTTAGAGAGATTCGTTAGTATTTCACTCATAATAGTCCAAGCGTCGAAAAAAAAAAGTCTAGTATCACCCGATTCATCTAGATTATTTCTTCTAGTTGCAAGTATTGATTTATCGTCTGATAATCGATCGATTTAACTATTGCTAGTTACACATGCAGACACATCTAGTTAAAAGTCCCTTTTCAATTAGATTGCTAGTTGGCAACTAGTCGTGTATTGCCAGATTACAGACCAAATGTATGTAGATTTTTCTCATAGGGGATGTTTGCTTGGGAGTTTCCTGTAATTGACCACTCAATTTTGGTTTAGAGCTGATGATCAAAGAGATCGTTTGATAAATTTGGATTGAAAAATCGTCCACTAAAATATTTATTCAATGAAAGTAATATCAGTTCCCAAGCAAACATCATCTATGGAAAAAATCTAGATACATTTCGTCTATAATTCGGTGATACACGACTAGTTGTCATCTGGATTACTAGTTGAAAAAGGGACTTTTAACTAGATGTATCTACGTGTGTAACTAGCAATAGTTAAATAGATCGATTATTGGACGATAAATCAATAGTTGCAACTAGATCTGAGCGCCGCGTCGGTGCCACCGATGGATAACTAAGATTTTCGCCCCCTCCGCCGTCGAACTTTTATCGAGTTCCTCGCCGCCGCTGATCGATAATTTTTTTTGATTTTCGGCGCCACTACCGAAGTTTTTTCGAGGTCCTCGCCGTACAAACTTGTTTTAGCCTCATTATTTTGATTGAAAATAAAATAAAAAATTGATAAAATTGATAATGGATCTTGGCCTGAACTAAGTTCCGTATTTAAATTTGGTTGCGCCCCTCCGCTGACGATCTACAGTTTTAAATAATCTTTTAGCCTCCGATGATCGAACGTTTTTTCTTAGTCGCTGCCGCCGAAGGTAGAAAAGCTTTTAATGAGGCTCTGCCGCTGCCACTGATCGGAACACTTTTGTTATACGCCACTGCCGATATTCCGATCGACAGGTCTGGTTGCAACTAGAAGAAATCTGGCAATCGTCCGATTAATAGATTTCCACTGTTGTTATCCAATAGTTACAATCGAGTAAAAAAACAGATGAATCGGGCGATACTAGATTTTTCTGTTGAAGCTTGGAACAATCATTTTAAAATTTGCACAGTCTCAAACAAAGAATAACTATCAAAAATCTGAATATATTAAAATTCTAATGATTCAATTATCATTCTGTTACTCTCTCTTACCACTTTATGTTCAGATCAGAATCGAGGCTCTATTATTTTTTCTTAAGAAAAGTTTTGATTAAATTACTTATTAAAAATCAAAGCTTTACGCTCACCTCAAAGAGATAGTTATATAAAAAATTTTTAATTTTTATATTTAGATCTTTAATTATGGTGTTAATTATTAACTTATCGTATTATTAAAAAATTTGTTACATCTCCACTATGCCAACAAATATAATCATAGATATGGTAAGTATCTTTTTCGAATTAAAATCTAACGTTTTTCTTCTTCTCTTCTCTTCTCTATGATTTTCCGATGAATATAATGTAATAATTTATTTCAACCAACTATAAAAAGGATTTTCCTCTATTCTCCGCTAATAATAGAGAGATCGTCATTTTTTTCTTTCTCTTCTTTCTTCTCTCTTTTAACATACACACACACAAAAGTAAAAAATAAAATAAAAAAAAAAAAGAAAGTCTCTTTTTTTTGCTAAGCGCTTGTGCGCGGTATGTCTTTGTTGTTCATTTTGAAATATCCATCTACGTTTGTTCTTTAGCCGAGTTCAAAAACGATTGATTTATCAACAAAAACAAATAATAACAAAAAATGTGTTATTACACCGTCGGCATCCATTGTTAAACGAAGAATATCATCGACAACAACATCAGTGAATAATAATAATAATAATAAAACATTAACACCTGAAAAATTATCGCCAACGAACGAAAGGCGAATGTCAGCTGCTACGACAACTTCATCACGAACAACAATTACTCCTACACCATCGTCCAGTCATCATACACCATCACCAAAATCGTCACATGATGAAGCCGATAGTGATGAAGTTAAAGTATTTGATTGTGAAAAACATGAAGAAGATGTTGATGTAGATGGAGATGGAGGTAGTGATCGATTATCACCGGTTATCAAAGAAGAAGAGGTAAGATTCTTTTATCAATTTTTTACAATTGATGGTGTGTTATTGTTAGTTAAAGATCATCATTTTCGAGACAAAATATTGTGAAATATAAATGACTTTGTCATTTGATCTAAATCACATACTTTTTTTCTACGATGAAATTAGTAGCACAGTTTGAATAAATAAAATAAAAACACCATATATTACTAAAATTGAAAAACAAATGTATAATTGAATAGGATCAAATAGATCAAATTATTTTCTATTAATAAAAATAGAATAGATACCTTGGCACACATACAATCTCCGCATTATAAAATCAAATTCAATATTTTTAAATTTTCCATTGTTTTAGTCGTCTCCATCTCAACAATCCAATCAGACAAATTTAGCTGGTATATTTATAAAAATTTTATTCAATTTATTGTGTCATTTCTTTTGTTTTTATTGTAGATCGTTTGAACAGTGATCATCAATTTCATTTATTTCCATATTTAATGTCACCTTATTATAATGGGAGTCTTTATAATGGAACACCACCATTTGTAAGTTTTGTTTTGTTGACATATCCAATCGTAAGATTGAAATGTAAAGTGTGAAGAGAGAAAAAGAGAGTAAGCGAGAGAGAGAGAGAGAAGAATAAAAAAGAAAGACACTCGTTTTTTGACTTGTCATAATCGAGACACATCAAATGTGATTGATCGATTTATAGAGAGAAGCAGAAGAAGAAGAAGCAAAAAAAAAAAAGAAAGAAAGAAATAAAAATAATTTTGAATTAATAGTTGAAAAAATTGAACTAAAACAATGAAATTAATAAAAAAATATATTCAGTTCATTTTATATGAGATATCTTCATTTGATCCATAACAAAATCATTCGATTTATTTATGAATAGAAGGATGTGAATAAAAAAATAACTGTTGAAATAAAACAGGTGTAAAACTGAAAAGAAGAAAAAAAAACAGAAAAAATCAAGAAGTAATTTTACGGAAAGATTATGAAATGAAATGAATAGGATGATGAGATTGTTGCATGTGAGTGTCGAACATTATGACGATGTGCATCAATAATCTGATGCTAAATAATCTTTTTGTTTTTCAAATTTTAACGAACAAGCAGATGTGTAAAATGATTATCAGGTCGATGGTAAAACGAGAGACATTGATTGATTTTAAGATGTAAAATTGATGTGCGTGTGTATAAAGAAAAAGTAAATTTGGACAGATGGAGAGTAAAAGAATCAAAACAATTTGATAAAAAAAAAGTTAACTTTGTAGATTTAAAAACAGACATATTATAGACAAAAGTTAAAATCTTTTTATAAATAAATTTAAATTCAATAAGTACTATCAATTAGATCTATAATAAAAGTAGAATAGATAACAATTGAATTAGAATATGAAATAATTGATAACATAGTTTTTCTGTACTTTTAAGTTGTTATTTTTCTTCAATATTTCATGACATCATTTTTATATTTTATTGTGTGCAAAAGACTATTCAACCGTTACAAATTTTATTTAGAATGTTAAATACACATTTATTTTACTTAATTAATGAATAAATTTTTTGTGGCAAGTGGACGCCTTTGGTCTACATGCGTGTGTATTTGTGTTATATTTGAAACTTTTAAAGTAAATACTCTTGACCTAAACTGTTTTAAAATATAAATCTCTATCTCATTAAGATATTATTGTTCAAAGATCACTTCATACATTGATCGAACAACTGTGTTTTTAATTATAATATTTCTATCTTCTCTCTTGTACATGAAATCATTTAACAATCTCTATATAATTAAATAGAGAAGAAGAAGAAGAAAAGAAAAAAAAGGAGAGAGAGAGAGAGAAAGAAAAAAAAACAGAAACATCTCAAAACGATATGTTATGGATTATACAAACTAATTTGTCACTGTAACAAGACAACCGGACACATACGTTTTTTTTTTTTTTTTGTTCTGATATATTGAGATATACCTATGGATGAACATTGAGCTAATTAACCTGATATCGAGACGAATGAACTACACTAAAAAACATCAATCTCTGTTTTCTCAGACGATAAAGTGAATTGTTATCGCAATATAGACTCTCTGTGTATTTCAATACACAATAAATGTTATGACAAGGCGTTGAACACAATGAACTTAAGGATAGTTCGAAAAATAAAAAGAAACAACAAGCTCTCTTAATGTCAATATTTCTAGTAGTAGTAGTAGTAGTAGTTATTGACAATAAACACTAGAAAAATGTCAAAAACGAATGTTAATTTATTATTTTTGACTTTATGACAGTCTATCTTATCAAAAACTATTTAAAAGAATTGAGCTTAAAATAAATAGTATAAATATGATTTTATCATCAATCTGAACAATGTATGTTTATACCATCATACTCACATCTTCATGTTTTATTGAAAACATAAATTTTTTTTTTTTTTTTTTGTTAACTGAAAAGTAAATAACCGGGTATTTAATTGAGTGAATAGTTTTAATGACGATATATGTACGCACGCATAGATCTATAATAAGTCATTAACTTATTAATTATATTTTAAACTTATGGCTAAAGCATTAAGAGAAAAAACATAAAGAAAAAAGATTATTTTTTCTATAGAATTATTTAATAAAATAATATTTGGATTTTTGGACACTCTCTAGTTCAAAATGACTTGAAAAAGAGAACTGAGAGTTTCAAATTCTATTGGATTTTTTCAATATATAAGTCTTTTGGAAAAAATTTTGTTGGATTTTAATGCAAAAGCTTGTTTAATTAAATACACTATTTTTCTAGAGATAAATAAAGTGCACTAATAGGTGTGTAAACGTTCACTCGACATCGAAAAGTGTGTATCCCAAGTAATCAATCTCGGTGTGTAAAGAGCTAGGTGTAGCAAAAAAAAAATTTATTTTCCATTTTATCTTCCGAACTAATGCATCAAATGAATTATAATCACCATCTTCGAAAGTATATTTCAGCAATAAAAGATGAGAAAAAAAAACAGCGTCCTATGGTAAATTTGAACAATCGATTGATAAATCTGAGATATTTTCGAGCACAAATAGTTTAGACAAGTAGCTTATAGCGTTTATCTCAGTGTGTAGAGGCAGATGGTCACTTCTAAGTGTATACTTTACACATCTACGCCGTGGATTCTAGACGATTACTGAAAATCGATTTAGCGTTCACTTTATGTGTGTCAAACTTCATTTTCACACATACACTATATAAAACATCCATTTGTATCAATAAATGAAATCAATAAATGTTTAGAATGATAGATTATGTCTTGTTGTACAATAATTTTTTTCTTGAACATCTATTCAAGTTCAATGATAAATTGTTCAATATGTATGAATTTATTATTCTTAAATAAAAATGTCATTAGAGAAAAATCATTAATTTTGATATTTTCTAACTAATTGTTAATTGAAACACTACTGAAGTATTTGTAAAAATCAAATGGTTTATAATTAGAAAGTTTTAATGAATAAAAAATTTGAGTGATCGTTCTTTTGTTGAACATTTTGAAAACGAAGAGATTTATGGCGAAAAAAAAAATCAAATTATTGTTAAGAAACATTCAGATGTCTACGGAGTGAATCAAACAACTGAACACATTTTTTTTTCCAAATTAAAAACTCATTTTTTTCTTTTATTTTAGGATAAAATGCCTCCACTACCACCTGGACTAGGGGGATCCTTATCCAAGTTTATGACACCTCCACCAGCTCATATGGGAATGGGTTTACAGGTTGATCCAGCCACAGGTAAGAAGTAAACCGCATATTTTATCGCATATTGAAACGTATCATTAAGGTGGAGTTATTGTTATGTTTTGTTTTTTTTTTGCTAGTAGAAAAGAAGAACGAAATAAGCTCAATCTTCTTTTTCAACTAATTTCTTATTACAAATTGTTTAATGATGAGGTGAAAAAAGAGAAATATAGAGGTGAAGAGAGTTTTTTTCAAGTGTGAGTGTGTATACGACGAAAAGTCATTTATTATAAATAAATCTTTTTTTTTTTTAAGAGAGAAAAAAAAAATGCATGATGTAGAAGAAATAACTATACAGGCGGGAGAACGGGACAATGTAAATGAGAATTTCAATTACACAAAGAAATACGGAAATACATTTAGTACTTGATTAAATAAATCTTTTCAACTGAAGATATATTATTAAATCTCAATGATATAGACCCTAATGCTATTATTTATTACAAATGTTCTTTTTGATGACAGTGTGAGATGAAAAAAAAAGAAATGGACAAATGGAAAAACGATAGATAAAATCAAATTTGTTTTCTGATAACAGTTACATTTTGATAGTAAAATAGTTTTTCTAGCTAATTTTCTGAAATATCACTTGGATATTTAAATAGAAAAAGCATTTAAAACATTGTGTTTATACGGTATCTGATTTGAAATATGTTTAGATGAAAGTAATTGTTATCTGTTCTTCTTCTTTCTTTTTTTTTTCTTCTCTGAAAATAGGATAGAAATTTTGTTGTATTACTCCCCCCATTGAATTTCATTCAAATTGTTTATTCATGCGCATAGTATGGTGATTTAACTAACTGGAAAATGATCTTGTTAACACGAGAATGAGAGAAAAGAATGATCCACAATTCTATTTCGTGGCAGAGCGAATAGTTAACTCCCTTATTTTATTTCGTTAAGTGCTCACAGATTATTGCATTATATAAAAAGACGATAGTGAGAAAGAGCGCGAGTGTCAGAGAGAGAGAGAGATGGAACAAAGAGAATTCAATATGAATATATATACTGTTCAAGTATTTCATTAAATATTTATTTCTCTCACACATGCAATAATGAACAATGATTATTGACGAAAAAAGAGAGACAAAAGCTCTTCTATCTACCTATACTCAAATTGCCTTATCATACATGTCACAGTCAAAACACAACAAAAATTGACTTATTTCACTATAAATTCAATTCTTAATTCAGACAATTTGCTTTTAAATGTAGAATACATTTAAAAAAATTTAATTGTTCTATTGAGTTATAGCTAGAAATGTACAACCCGACCCGAAGGTTGAATACGATTAAGAATTTATCAGATACGGGTAGAGCAGTTACGGATACAAGTTCCGTTTTCTTTTTATTTCCCCTAAAACTGGAAAATTGTTGGAAATCACAAAATTTTAGTGAAAAATACAAGATTTTGGCTAAAATATATGAAGTTTTTAAAAAACAGTTACTTGAGAACGTAATGATAATTTGTAATCTTCAGTCGAAAAACAAAAGTTTTAGCTGGAAAACGAAAAAGACAAATTTTTAGGCAGAAGTCGGGTACGGGCAGAAAATATTGTTTTGGGTCGGATACGAGTGAAAAAAAATTTTGGGGTCAGGTACGGATACGAAAACGATACCAGTGCACATCTCTAGTTGTACTGATAATGTTAAAAAAGTGAGTGGCAAGAAAGTTTATACCAATTTGAGTTTATCTAGGAAGAATCAGTTAACGTTAATGCTTGCTATTTGTTAGTAATGGTTTGATGTAACTGTCCGTCGGTGATATTTCCAAGAAATTATAATTTTCTGAAAATCCTTAATGGATTCTTTCTATTTTTGAGTTTACAGGCAAACAATGTAGTTACATGCACCATCTACTATATTCCACATGTAAAAATTAATTCTAGGATATTTTACCATACTGTGAGAAAAATCTCAACGAAAATATTTCAAAGTCTAACAGTTCCCACGAACGGAGGAACTGTTGCTGATCTTGTTCTTAGCTAGTCGTTAGTATATTATGTATTTCATTAAGAAAACGTATCAAAAAGTATAGATGGGTGGTAATTATCCGAAGTGAAGCTTTGGTCATCAAGTAGTTTCTTCGTTTAAAAAGAACTATAGTTCTCCTTCATAGAAAACTGAACTGATAAACCGTTCCTAAACTAGAAAATTAAAAAACAGTTTCGGTTTAATAAAGGAGAACTGAAACACAGTTCCCGTTCAATTTTGTTGAGATTTTGCTCACAGTGTCGTAAAATATCCTAGAATAAATCTTGCAATGCGGAATATCGTGGATCAAGTCAAAACAAACCTAGTTATTACCTAGGAAAGGGCGTTTGCGATTTTTCTGAACTCTATTTTAACTTTTGCGTTACCTCTAGCTTTGAGGGACTGAGTGAGTATCCTGATGCTCTATTAAAAACATATATAAATTGAATAAAACCTCAACCGTTGTGTAAGACACTAGCGTTTTCTGAGAGGCGAAGTTTTTTGAGAGAGGTTATTACATCAGACAGTTAGCAGATATGAGACTGCACTCAGAACGTGAACTGGCTAATAATTCCATGCTAGAAGTCCGAACTATTAAATTGAGAGCACCAAATGAACTTTTAAATCAGATATGCACGAACGTGGGTAATCCGCGTGGGATAAAGTCTCTTTTACTCGAGGCGGAGACGATTTGAAATATTAACGTTCTGGCGTTTCGTGGAGCAAAAATTACTCTGTCTTGTTCCAAAAATAAAACTTTATATTTTTTTAGAAAAGGGGGGGGGGGGGGGTTCTATTTTGAAGTATCACAAAAGTGAGCTCGCGGCCG
>CAJNOQ010005273.1:0-15625 GCA_905250885.1 Didymodactylos carnosus | reverse complement strand
GAAAACCCGATCTCTGGAATTTTTTCAAAAGTTGCTTCCGCTTGTGAAAAGTTCTGCTCAAGTCTTGGCTATTGAACAGCGAAAATCGCAGGTCTCTATCTCATTCCTATCAAAAGTTATTCAAAAAATGCCCACGGGTCTTGTATTTTTGGATGGATAGTAGTTAATCATTTATCGTGACAATACGTATAGACAAATAATTGGCTTTCGAGTGGTCAGAAATCATCATAGAAAAAAATACAAAAAGTACGAAAAACAGCAGAATTTTAAAGACCATTTTGATAGATTTTCTATCGATCAGTAGGACGTGGAACAGTACCTAAAAGTGTTTTTTGCATTATACTACTTGAATCTTGAGCTATGTGATTTTTCAGTATTCGATAGAGAAAATGATGGGAAGTGAAACTGTGGAAAAAGCAGATCTCCGGATCAGGTCTACACTGGTAAATCTTACTGTACTAAGTGCGAAAGCTGTTCGTTGCCAGGTAAAAGACGGATTTTTAATTTTGAAATGTTGATTCTGTTCTCTGAAGTGCGCTCTTTAAAACTGCACAAGTCCCGTCTCTCTATCGTTTTTGCTTTGCGAGTTACAGGCATTTTCTGAAGGTCTACCTATCGACTAAACTTCATGTTTGGAAGCTCCCGAAACACATAAAACATAGATTATCGCTCCTCCTAGCTCTCGTGGCAATACTGGTTTGTCCCAAAAAATTCAAGAACCTCGTGAAAATCTATATTGGGTAAAATAAGCCCATTTATGCCTGTTTTCACGTAAAATTAGAACATTTATAACTCGCTCAAAATTGATCCAAACTATGTCAGAATACCAAGGTATACTCTATTCTATCTACACTATATCATGCAATTCCACGTAGATTTTGAAAACCAATATAGAAACTACTTTGGTTTTTGAGAAGGTTTTTTAGAAGTCTTTAGTGGGCAAAGAATATTTTTACTAATTTTAACTACAGAATAATATTGAGCAGATAAAATAGAGTATACCTTGGTATTCTGACATAGTTTGCATCGATTTTGCGTGAGTTATGAATTTTCTAATTTAACGTGAAAACATGCACAAATGGTCTTATTTTACCTGACATAGCAATGTAATATAACACACTTCAAAGGATAGAATCAACATTTCAAAATTAAAAATCGATTTTTTACCTGGAAATGGACAGCTTTCGGACTTAGTACAGCAAGATGGTAGACCTGACTTTTCCACAGTTTCACGTCCCATCATCTTCCCTGTCGAATGCTGAAAACCGCATGGTTCTAGCTCTTTCCGTTAAAAAATTATTCAAAAAATGCTGGGAATCATTCATTTTATGAACGGATAATAGTATTTTTCCTTCATAGTCGAAAGGTGAAAACATGAAGTAGAAAAGCCAAGCTGGCATGCAGAACTTTCTAAAGACTTTGTTTATGTTTTTTGTTTTAATCATAACACTTCTCTTGCGCTTTATGGTACTTGATTAGACGTGACATGAGTAGGTGGAGAAGTTTTGAAAACTGATGTTTTAACACTTTTTAAGAGTATTGTATAGAAGAACATGGGAACTAAATTCTGGATCTTTTTGTTTATAAAAAGTACATTCTCAGTAGATCATATAATTTTGCTTTTTGAGAGCGATGATATGGAAAGTTTAAAATATCCTAGTAACAAACAAATGTGAGTGATAGATCATACTGTTACTCATAAACCGAAAACTTTGCAAGAAAAAACAACAAGAACAATCACATCTCTATACGTAAAATTTACTTAAAAAACGAAAAATTATTTAAAAAAATACAAAGTGTATGATAAAGTCCCGAAAGTGGGACAAAATAGGACGTTTTTTTAGCCAATAAAACGTAGGAAAAGTGAAATAAAGCCTGCGTGATTCGAAGAAGGACATATTTTCAAGGACATGCCTTTATCCTATCTTCTTTGCTGACTTGTTTTTAGTCTAATTGTTGACATGCGTTTTGCTGCAAACTTGTCAACACTGTTAAGTGATATACCAAAGTCTACTGAACGATACCAGCATATTATTACCAGGTGCACATTCAAAACCAATTTGTGTATTTATGTATTATTATTGAGTGTGTTTTTTTTTAAGGAAAGATTATCGATTTGATGCCGTTGAATGTCAAAATCCCTATGAATTTACCATTGATCAATGGAAAAAAGTGTTTAATGAAGAAAAGAGACCGAAATGGGTATTAATCAATAGTCCACCACTTTTTGATCAACCTCAAACAATATCTACATTTGATCAGTACAGACAACATATCCTCGATAAAACATTGGACTATGCTAAAGAATTGAAGATATCAAAAGTTCATCTTGTGATGAATGACGTTAGTAATTCCTCACAAATGTAAGAAATTTAAGATAAATCTTTCAAAGTACTTATGAATAATATCTATTGTTTAGACCATCTGTGGTAAATTTATTGAAATTAGCTGCACAATACTTTGCTCCACACAATATTATGTGTCTCATCGAACCACTTTCAACTCGTTCAGACTATTATTTAAGATCATATTATTTAGCGGCAGATATTGTTCGAGAAGCCAAACAATCGAATCTAAAAGTTATGTTAGACTCATTTCATTTACAAAGATTGCATGGAAATTTAACAGAAAACATTGAAGTAAGAGAATAGTGTAACCACGACTAACTCAGCAAGGGAGTCATTTTCTTGTTGTTAAATATTGTTTAGTCTACGAGGCGCGTGTACATAAAATCAGTTCATAGAAAAGCATAACTTAGAACTGTTTGAAGTATGACTTAACGTAATGCGATTTTGCCATTTGAGGTGCATAAGGATTTCGCAAATACATCCCTCCGTTTTTCTATTAGACTTACGATGGGCAATCATCCAGTGTGTCCCCGCTTTTTGCATAGAAAACATGTAGACATATGTAATCAAGGGTGCTAATACCAAATATTATAGTAGGTTCTCCGTAGGCCTTTGAAGTCGGTTTCTAGAAAATCAGGCAGTCAGATCAAAAATGTTTTTGGACAAAAGTCGATTTTGATCTTGCCAGCTTGTAGAGAACATTGAGTTACCTGTGTAAGTAGATTTTCACAACCATCGAATGAGTTTTGACAGAGTTATAGACATTCAAATTCAGATACAGTTGATATGCAAAAGTTGTTGAAAAAACGAAGAATTTGCGAAAAAATAAGCGAGTAAGGAAGATAAATAAACACCGTTCTCAGAAGAGACATTGACCTTGACGATCTTCTGGAGTTAGTCTAAATACATCCATATTCAAGGTGTTACGAACGTTCTGTACGTTTTTTAGGAAAGTTCACGCTTATTCGATTTATACTAGTAGCGAAAATTTTAAAAAAGCGACAGTCCTGAAAGTCTTCTTACATAAATAATTCAATATTCTCTACTAACGGACAAGATCAAGATCGACTTTCGCTTAACAGTGGTTTGGATCAGAAGATCTAGTTTTCTAGAGAACGGTTAACATTATTGAATGTATGTTTCATTTTTCTGTCATTAGTTAAACTTTAGATAAATAACCGAGCTCACGTTCAAATATGTGTATCATGTTCTCAGGTATAAATAAAGAAATTCAAAGTTAGTATAGGTTGATATTTCAAAACTCAGCAATATCTTCTTTGTGCTAGTGCAGATTCTAATTCTTAAAAGTTCTACATATCTACAAATGTAGTTTTCCGATCTACCACAATATATCACAATTTTCTCTTTAATGACATTCATCTATTTTATCGGTCAAATTCAAATTGAAATTTACGTTACAATGGTTAATAGTCAGTTAATTTAATTCAAAGTATTTTCTTTTTAGCTACTTGCTCCCTTTGTTGGTCATGTCCAAATATCCCAAACGCCGCTTCGAGATTGTCCAATGAATAATGGAGAAGTCAATCATAAATATTTTTTACAAAAAATAGCCACTTTTTATCATGATTATATTGGATTAGAATATATATGTAAGTTGTTCATTCAATGAGAAATCTTAAAAATAACTGATTAATTCATTTCTTTTTAAGCACAAAGCACCGATTCATTTGAATGGCTAAAAGATTTTGAACAAATATAATTTTTTTTTGTGTTATTTATTTATTTATTTACATTAAAAAAATGTTTTCTAGGTGTGAATTTTGCTCTTATTATTGATATTTTAGGTACAATGTTTGTTTATATGAAATTGTTGAAATTCAAGTAATGTTTATTCCGTTATTGGTATGATTTGTCATCTTTCAGTCTTCCATTTTTTCCTGATTAATCTTGTTCAAAAATAGTTGTTGAAAGAGCTTTGTTCATCTTCTTGAAAAACAAAATATTTATCAAATGTACTACACATGTTATCTTAGTATTGTAATTACTATGAGTTCTTATATTTCGATACATATACAGGCGTGGATTCTTGGTAAAAGTTATGAAAAAATTTCAAATGGTGGGTTCAAGCATTGTATTACATCAATTTCATATTTCAAGCAATATTTCATAGAGAAGATATTCAATAAGTAACATAGCCTATCGTCTTTTTTTTCACGATGTTGAAAAGAAATTGTTTGTGATGATAGAACTCATTTCCTTTTCCATATTAAAAAAAGTATTTTCACTGGTTTTATGTTCTGCTTAATAATGCATATCAACATTTGCCAAGCCCACACTATCCAGTATCAGTTGAAAAAATTGTGTTTTCTTACTTCTGTGCCTTTTTTCGAAAAAAAATTTACACCTACTCTTTTCTCTCGCCACGACACTGGAAGTAACAATGATAATGTAAAATATATTTTCTAGCTCGGCTTTTTCGACGTAGGAACGGCTACAACATCAATAAAAATATCATCAACAAAATATCTTCAACAAAAATTATCATCAAAAAAGATCAATTACGTTTTGTACCAGTAGAATATCCAGAAGTCAAAAGTTAAATGCAAAGTGACAAAAAATTTTCATGAAAGAAAAGGAACATGTTCGAAAGATAATATTGAAGAAAGATAATAACGATCAATTGATGATGAATATCAATAATATTTCTATATTTTAAGATCATCACAGTGGATTTTAACACTCATAAATTTGTCAAGAATTTATAAAAGTCTAATCTCATTTGGATTGCGGTTAAGATTAAAAAATGATGAGGAAAACATCATTAGTTATTGGAGAATGCCTAATTAGTTATATTTACATCATCAACGACTTTATCTCAAATGTATATGTCGGCTGATTTTTATACTCTATTTGAGTAAATCGTCTATTAATTAATTTATAGTTATTTATCATCGTTCCTTCTTTATCAATGATAAGAAACATCAGCAACAAAAAATTAAGGTCAATCAGTATTCCTAAGATTTAATAAGATTTTGTATAAAAAAAATGCTTACGTTTCGTTTCGTTGACGACACCTAGAGTGAGACTGTATTACACATTTTTTAACATTTGGTTTTTCATGGGAGAAAAATATTTCAGTTGAAACGTAGAACACATTATTCGTCGAAAAAGACTAATAGTTAATTGGATACGATTAGATGTAACTTACACAAAAGCGGCAATTCAGAGATATTTTTTCTACTTTTTATTGTACTGTTTTACATTATCGCATGAACGATTTTTGATAAATCATAACATAGATCGCTAACACAGCGGTTTAGCTCTCATTCTCCTAGTATAGTTAAACGAGAACGTAAGTAACATTGAACTATTTCAACGTAAACCGCATGCTTGAATATTGATATTGATTAATGACGATTCGAGATCAGGAAAAATGGCGGATGATAATGTGGCTAACTGATTAGCAATATTCATGTGAAATTGAATAGATCTTAGAATAAAAGCAGACGCGAACTTTGAAAGAGTTCATAATACTCGAAGTTTTTATCTGTCAGTATTGTTTTGATTATATTTTGAGATAAATTTAGTCGCTGTAACCGTTTCAAATTAGAGAAAATATTAACTGTTGCCGTTTGGTCTTGCTTATTAAAACGATGATCATTTCCTTATAACAACGTAGCCATTCTAACTGTTGAAACATTTCATTGCAGAGAATGTTTTCTTCATTTCACGTGTGAATTAAATCAAAATCTAAAATTAATTCTCTGGTAATGGTTAGCGAGTGAATGAATTCGAGATGTTGTTAAATCAGTTGATCATTTTGTATGTTTAAATATTATAACGAAAGTAATTCGATTTGCATATTGGATAGTCCATCATACGACAAATCTAAATTTCTGTTATTATTATCAAGATTTCTAAATTGCTCGTCATCTAAACATCGTACAAAGAAAAAGAGTGTTAGGTACATATAACGTATTGTACATAGTGTAGGAATCTGTTAATCTGTTAATCAATGGCTGTTCCTATAGTGAATAGTATCGTTTCTGCGTTATTTTTATAAAAGTTAAATATCGTCTGAATATTTCTCTATATCTGTACTATGACATGTTTTAAGACTTTTTTCTTTTTCAACAAAATACATTTCGTTTTACTTGGTTAAAAGAAAATAAGAGAACAAAAATCTCCATAATATACCTGAGACAGAAAAAATGAAAAAAAAGACCATCAAATCTGAGCAGCAAAAAAGGAACACTATATATACACAAAAAAATAATATCTGTTATCAGCCAAACAAAAACAAAAAAATAGAGTATGATTACAAAGAAATTTCACACAAAGTTTATCACAAAAGAAAAAAAAGAAAGATCTGACATATCACAGTGAGAGGGACAGTATATCTGACTAGTCTAACATTTCCATGAATATAGTTTATGAGGTAATATTTTATATGTAACAATTGAATCCAAAAACCATTCCGGTATAACATAGTGGATATTAGTCGAAGTACCATATTTTTCTTTCAATTGAACTATATTCTCTTTCTCACACAGAACATACACTTCATTATCAACAGTCAAATCTGATGCTAAAAAAAATTATACATGACAATAATAAACAAGACAAACAAGAGTTTATCTCTGTCTTTTGTATTAAAAAACACGATATAACAGAATAAATTCTAATTATTTTTAGAAATACTCTAACTGAAAAATTCATTGAAAATAGAATATTTTACTTACCATTTAATACGGTTCTACCACCAGCTATTATAATCATTTCTATTAGTTCTTCTTTTGTAAATAATTTTTGTACAAAATCACATTCAACCCAAAACAAAATTTTACAATTTTCAAATAAAGGACGTTTTGATAAACGTGACTTTCTCATACCAAGATGTGTTACTGAATTTTGTTTATCACCTTGAATTTCGTATGGTCGTTCATCAATTATTCGTTGCTGTTTTAAACATTCATCAATCCAATGATAAGAAACGACAAAAATATGTTGTACAACCGCTTGAAATAGTTTTTTTGTTAATGAACAAACAAGTTTGGATGTTGAATTTGTTATTAAATGTGTTGTTGTTAAATCAACAACCGATGAAATTTGAATAGAATAATGACCACGTAATGTTTGAAAAAATTGTTGAAGTTGTACCTAAGAGAAACAAAAACCATAGTATAATTAGTTTTCAATTTTTTATTGTATCTACTTTTTGTCGTTTTGTCAAACGTGTTCCAGAAATAACAAATTTTCGTTCATCATTTTTCATCACTGTTAGATTGCGTTTTTGTGACGCATTTGGAGTTAAAATCTAAAAAGAAAAAGAAACAATACAATTGATTCATAGTTTTTAAAGGATTTTTTTTTTTGCCGTCTTCATAACAAATTAGCGCGACTTACAATATTTGTGTCTTCATTCATCGTTTTTATTAATCTTGATGAAAATTGTTGTATTTCATTTTGATTTTTTCGACGTTTTGTTTCAGGTAACATCAATGAAAAATCATAATTTTCATCTCGATTACGTTTATAATTTCTACGTTGTTCATTAGAAGATAATTCTATTTTCGACAATATACATCCCATACAACCTAGTCAAGAAATTCAGAAGCAATTATATAATGAAACTTTTTAAATATATAATTAATTAACTGAATGAGTCTGCATATAATAAAAGTCAAATTTATATAAAATTAAATTTGATAGTTTGATCAATATCTTAATAAATAGTTTAAATTTTTACAAAATACATACCATTTACAGCTGCCTTTTGATCAGCATCATTTAATTCTTTTGAATGATTATGAGTTTCTTTTGGTTCAAGATTATGCATTTGTTGTTTATAAAGATGTTCATAACAAAGTTTTCTTGAATATATCCGTTTTGAACAATTATCTTTCATACACAAATATTTCCAATAATAACCGTCAAATATTGAACGCTGGTTAGTTACTGGATTCATACGCATATCACCAACTTTTGGTCGTTTCGAAAATGATTCTAAATAAATTAATATAGCAAACTAAAAAGACAAACTAATTACGACTCTTTATCAATCCAAAGATTTTTTCAATATTTTATCACCCTGTCGACAAATATGGGAGCATAGGTTCGGTCGAGTCCAATTTTTACTCGATCGAATATATAGAACATTAATGTAATATTGCCCAGAATTTTCTAACATGTTTTTCTAAAGATTTTCTAGAAACCGCAGTTTCTATTCCTTGAAAAGACAACAAAAAAGACAACAGGTACTCTTACAGAGAGCTAGGTATTCGAATTGATATTCTATTTGTAACTGACTAATTTATTATAGGGAAATGTCGCAAAAATTTATCTGGACTCTATGATCTACAGCGTTCACTTCAGACTGACACCATTGAATACTTTTATTATCATTCGTTAGAGTTATTTGTGTACTGTTACCTTCATTTATTTCGTGTTTATCGTCGTATTCGTCTAGAATTGGTTCAGTTTTAGGATTAGTTATCATTTCGTCGATTTTCGATACTGATTGTAAACACTCTGAAGTGGTAATAAAAAAAGAGCAATATTTATTTAATGAAGATTTTCTTGATACGCTCGAGTAACCAAAAGAAAAGAAGTAAACAAATAGAATATCAACTGGCTCTACATACCAAAAATAGCCATATTTAATTCTTCTGAACCATTACTTTCATTTTTTCTTGTTCGACGCCCGAAATTTTTTTTTTCTTTTCGTGTTAGATGATTTTCTTTTTGAATTATTTCCTCGTCTTCTTCTTGATACTGTTGCCGGTGGTGCTGTTGTTTAAAATGTGTACAACACAAATGAGCGCTTTGTTGTCTTTTAGAGCATCCACCCTCGAAAATACACAACGATTGCCATTTAGTACCATCAAACACTTGCCGATGATGTTTACTATTTAGCCGCTCATCACCAACTTTCGGTTTGGGCGCTGAAAGCACATCTATAACAATAAAAAAACACAATAGTTTTTCAACGAAAATGGAACAATTTATACTACATAAAAATGCATTACGAATAATTCAAAACAGTAAATCATTTTAAAAATAGGCTGTAATGCCAAACGGTTTAAGGATCATATGAAATTATAAAATGACTATACTTCATCACATACCTTTTAATAATGTTGTATTTTCGTTGGATAAACGTTGTCGTTTTCTATTATTCTGTTGATTTTTACCAAAATCTTCTTGAAGATCTTGTTTTGCATCATTACTTCCATTTTTCCGTCGTAAACTTATTCTTTGTTCTACTGGTTCATTTTTGACGACAAATGCTAACACTGAATTTTTTTGATTTTCAACTACACCATGTTTGCTTCGTACTTGTTCTTCATTGAAATGTGTAAGACACAGACGCTGAGATTTCTGACGCCGACGACACTCATCTTTCGAGCATAGAGCTTGCCATTTTTTACCATCCCAAATATAACGATTTTTATCAGTCGTTTTAATATCACCGTATTCAGGCGTTTCATAAGACACAGCTAAATAAAAAATAGAGAAGATGAACTATACCAGATAGCAAATAACAATTATCAAGAATAACAATTTATTCAAATGATCACATCATAGTGAAGTACAGAGAGTTCATTCACATACCATGTGGAGTTAGAGCGCTGATAATTGGTTTAGCTGCATTTAGTTTCGCACGAATAGTAGTATTTTTGTGTATGCCATTCTCTTTTATCGGTGTATGTTTTTCTTCTTTAATAACTTGTTTTAATGAATTTCGACTACCACGAATCGTCTTTTGTTTTTGGTTAATCGATGTTGATTGGTCTCTTGATATATCTAAAAGAGAAAAAATTGAATATCGTTTATTATTTCATGAAAGAAGTAAACGAGAATATTACCAGCTATTTTTATTTTTTGACGCGGTTTTCTACTCAAGTTTTCATTAGATGTCGATTGCGTTTCTTCAAATTGCTCTTCTTTGGGTTCCACTGATAATGATGTTGTTGCCCGTTGTTGACTACGTCGACTTGTTGATAAAATAGAATTTTTATTTTTTTTCTCTTCCTCTTCTCGAAAGTGAACAGCACAATATCCATCTTTATGAGGAACTTTAGGACAATTTTCTCTTGTGCACAATCTGAACCATTTGAGTCCATCACAAATATAGCGACGATGTGTTAATTGGTCGACATGAATATCACCGTTACGAACGGTTGATGGTGACATCTGAAGAAAAATAAACTTCATTAAAGAATTTCGTGTCGTTTTCACAAATTATCAAGAGAATTAGCGTTTACTATCGATAAGCCAGATAACAGTTAACTTTTGTCTTTCAACAATAATCCTGGTAAGCTCTAATAACAACATAAATTAAATATTTACAGATAATTAATATCTTAAGTATTTTGTCTGTTGAACTTCAGACGAGTAGTTCAAACGTCCTTAATGTAACTTTTGAAGTTTACAAATGCTTAAACGTTTCGGTACCTGTACACAATTGTCACACTTTGCAATGTGCATAGCATATAATTCAAAACAGAAAAAAACCTGATTGGTTTATACTCACACGTAATCATAAATGTGAATTGAAGATGTCAGAGAAAGGAGAACATAAATAGAGGTCAAGACTTTAAGAATAAATAAAATCTTTTTAGTATGAAATAACCACTTTTCACGGATAAATACTACTACTAGAATAACCAGACACTGTCGAAAACACAATTCATTTTGTACATAAAATAATCAAAGAAACACAAGCGATAAAACATCAATAAAAAAAGTGAAATTCAAAGAAGTAACTCAGTGCAGTATTAAAACAACAAATCGCGCTATGCTCATTACACGTTGTGACAATTTGATCAAAAGAGGAATGCAATCATTCCAACTTTAATACTGGATAAAGTTCATGAATTTGAGCGAGTAAAGATGACTGTATGGTTTTGACCACAGAACGTGATATATGTAGGTTTGTAGAGGAAGACCACAAGATAGATCTCCACAAGAGAAACATGCATGCCCATCATTCGTTTCTTCCTTTGCTTAGCACACATTCACATGTTTTCTATATTTTGCGTATGTAACCTGTTACTGGGTCAACGAAGTGTAATGAGTGGTTAACTGTTTGATGAATATAATCGCGAGTGTCTCTGTCAATACCGCCAAATACCCATTGATTTTGGATAACACGAACAAAGCTGAACTTTCTTTTTGTCCAAGAACTTTCATCAATTTCGACCACATCACGTAGAAAATTCTCTCAGTCGACTATTGTTGATTTGCTTCCGAAGTGACACAACCGTCGGGATGGTACAGTCGTACGTCCTAGAATTAAAATAAATAAAAACAAAAGAAATACCATAATTGTTCTTTCTCTAATATATTATCAGCTTTTTTTTTCTTTCTCTTCTCTTTTTACCACCTTAACTATATTCCTCTTTTGATCAAATTGTCACAACGTGTAATGAGCATAGCGCGATTTGTTGTTTTAATAAACTAAGTTTAAATTAAATTTCTCTTACCAGTCTTTGTGACCAGTAATACATTAAATCCAAGAGCTGTTAGGTGTCCACTTGTGAATTTGAGAAAAATGTACCATCCCGAATGGATCTGGTAATTTTTCTCATGGCAACGCTACTGATACTCTTAAAAAATATAAGGAATTCAGTGTGCAGAAAATAAAACTCTATGTTACTTACTGTCGATGGCTCGGAAATATTTACCAAGATACTAATCATTGTGACCATTTGGACATGCTGTTGTTGGATTCGCCGCCAAAAGATGAAATGTTTGTGCAAATTGAATTGTGTTTTCGATAGTGTCTGGTTATCTCATACTAAATAAATGTTTTTTATCCTTAAAGTCTTGACCTCTACTTATGTTCTGCTTTCTCTGATATCTTCTATTCGCATTTATGATTACGTGTGAGTATAAACCAGTCAGGTTTTTTTCTGTTTTGTATTATACGCACACTGTAAAGTATAGCGTGTGACGACTGTGTACAAGTACCAAGGTTTCGATTAAAAAAACCTACGAAACCACTGGTTTATATTAACCACCAATGGTATAAAACGTCACGAAACCAGTATAAACAAAAACAAACAAACATAAGAGTACAACGGAGTCCAGAACTAAACAAAGAAGTCCCCATTTCAAATAGATGGAACCAAGTAGAAAAAAACTGATTACCATTCACCAGTCGAAAAACAAGTTTATAAAGACAAGCTAAATCTAAACAGATAATCGCTCCGGTACAATTTTAAAATTTAATAGAAAAAGATACACAAAATTATAAAGTCAGCAATAAGCAGTGTATTCAAGACGTTCTGTCCTACAGCGGTTCTATTTTAATGTGAAGATGTTCAGTTTTGATATTTGTTGTTGAGCATTGTTTTTTATCCTGTCGGTCTGTCGAAGATTCTTCGTCAGACGTACTTAATGGACGTTTTTTCACTTCTTCGATCGGTTCATTTTTGACAATTATCGATAGGTTACTAGACTCATTTTTCACTACTTCTGGTATAGATCTAGACTCATTATTTAGTTCTGATATTTGTTTATAGTACTTTTGTGTCAGTGCCATATCTTCCTGTTCGGCCAAATGTGGAACACACAGGCGTTGACATCGAGGACGATTTGGACATTCAGTCATACGGCATAAAATAATATACTTTTTACCATCCCACATATAACGACTCTTCTTTGTTATAAGAATATCACCCGTTTTGGGTTTTGTTTTTGTCTTCTTGATTTCTTCTACTTCGTCACTATCGTCCATCAATAATCCACAAGCTTTGTCCTTTTTATGTTTCAAACATAATTTTCCTAATTTTTGTCGCTTTAGGCAACCATCTATCATACATAATGATTGATATACTCTTCCATCAAACATATACCGCCGTTTTCCTACTTTTTTTATATGGCCGGCTGTCGGTGGTGCTAAAAATATATGGATTACAGCAGAATAACAGATCTTTTTTCATGCTATGATAGAACTCATACATTCAAAAAAAGAAATACCATATTTCTTACTTGCTTTAACTTTGTAAGTTATCGTTTGTTTTGTTTGACCTCCATTTTCTTTCCGTTGTTTTTGTTCACGTCGATGTGTTGTACATAAATTTCGAGAGGCTTTTTCACAGTCGGGATGCGCACATAATCGACGCCACTTTGTACCATCCCACTTTTCTCGTCGTTTTGTCACTTCATTAATTCGAACTGGTATTGGAAACAATTCTAAATATAGTTTTAAATCATTGAATTATTCCGGAAAAAAATGCGAGAAAAAAACTGAAAATTTATTTTCTCACCACTTATTGTTAAGGAACGAGATACTTTTGTCGTTTCACTCTTTTCATCGTCTATTGGTAGTTTAATCTTTAGTCTTGCTTGTTCTTCGCTATAATGAAACGTACAAAATCCATCGTGTACCGGAGATTTCATGCAATCGGGTTTAGTACATAATTGTTGCCACTGTTTTGAATCCCATCGATAGCGTTTATTCTTTATGTGATTGTACCGAATGTCACCTTTTTGAGGCGAATGCGTTTCTGACATCTAAAACGTAAGTGGAAAAAAATGGTTATTAACCTATAAAATATTCTTTCAAGGAAAAAGATCCGAAATATGTAATAAACAAAACTACGATATGCAATCTTATAAAAAAATGAGCTTTTTCAATTGTTTTGGTAAAACGATTAGTGGATGAAATTTCAACAGCAGCTATTTGCAGTATTCTTTTTTTTCTGATATGTTATAGGCAAACTGAGGTACTCAGTGCTTTACATTGTAAGGATGATATAATAAAGTACTGCACTGAATAGCTTATAAAAAAAGATTACTATGACAGAGCCTGCTAACAAGCCTGCACATTCAGTTCCAGTGGGCAAAATTCTCACGAGCATTTACACGACATACTTTACTTATTTTCAGCAGAAGGACAAAGAATACGTAACTAAAGTCCCGTTTTTATAAGCACATCTAATCTCAATTTCGTCTTTTAAAAATTTCCGTGGCATGGTATGCAAAATTATTTGAAAGTAAAAAAGTCAGTCATATTTACAAGAAACAAATTGAAAGGAGATGTGAGATATGCGTGTGAACGCACGTATGGTCTAATAATAAATTTTATTTTATGTATATGTAATTGCTATGCCGCTGGGAGAAAAGAGAAGAGACACTGGTTGGAAAGGACAAATATATAAACCAATGACAAGCGCTTAGCATCCGTCTCGGTGAATGTTTGTTCTTTTTCTAGCATAACGGGCATAAACCAAAGCTTGTCAAGTACAAAAGTAATTGGAATATAATTTCTGCGTATTATTGCTGTCGCTACTTTGGCTTCTGTGATGTTAACGAAATCTACTACGTGTTATAATCTCATCTCTCTTCACTGTCTCATCTTCAAACAGTTGCTAAACACTTATAAAGTTCCATGTGTATAATTACTACCAATGTTCATGACGATCAACTCGAGATATGATCGGCATATTTTCAAACTCGCTATACCATGTCTACACTAGAAAAAAATGAGAAAGTTTTAACCGACTCCATTGGTTCAAAGTTATGGTATGGGGCCTATGAAGGATGACTCATTGAATTAATACGGTTGGTGTGCGCAGTAATGCACTTTGAGATATACGTTACCTGAGTGAGTATTATGAGAAGATTTTTAGATAATAAGATAGCTGATATTATTAGTTTGTGAATGCGATGATCAGAAATTTCGGCTGCGTTCAAAAATTTTTATCGAAATTACCCAGCATAGGATTACCAACCAGCGCTCTTTCTGTTATCTTTTTTTAGCCTTTTAACGGGCAGAATTGTCTGTCGATCGCTTCCCTAGTCGAGACTTCCGGCAAAACTCCAACAGGAGTCCCAAGTTTATGAAAAACTCCAGCAGGAATCGTAAGGAGTCCTGATGACTCTCGCAGGAACTTTCTAGAGTGAAAAGTCCAACATGGAGTCATGAGGAATTCAAAAANCAAAAAAAATTCCTGCAGGAGTCCTGTTGGAGGAAGTCATGCATGGACTCCTACAGAACTCCTGTGCAATCCCCGAGGAGTCCCTGCCAACTCCCCATTCACCGTTTGTTTTGCAGATGGGCAATATATAAAAATAATGTAGTTCTATGATAAAATTTTCTTCTAGTAAGTCAACATTAATATGTCAACCTTCGATGGATGATATGTGCTCCAGCGGTACCAGTGATAGTACCTGGCACTTAATCACTAATTAGTTACATGAAATTAAGAAGATGCATCAATAGACCCAGAGGGAGTCCCCAAGGACTCTCTTGAAAATCCCCGAGAACTCTCCAGGGACTTCCTTAAGAATCCCATAGAACTCCT
>CAJNOQ010005272.1:0-15625 GCA_905250885.1 Didymodactylos carnosus | reverse complement strand
CGAATTCTGAACAAAATGGCTCATTTAGATTTTCCCGAGAACCGCTCTACAGCCTGGTACAAATGGATTCCCAGATTTTCGACAAAAAAACTTCCGCAACGAAGTAGCGCGTTACGTGAACAAGCCGCCGAACAGATCACAAGAATCTACCAAGATATCAAAAAACATCATCAGTGATATCTTTACTTTTATATATTCATCAGTAGGAAGTAAAGAAAAGATGCACTCGAGAATATTCTTACTAATAATGTTAAAGGAAACAAATAAGAAATTTCCAAAATGATATTATTCATTCATTGGACAACTAAAAACGAACAGAGATAAGATACACGAAAAATGAATCATTGCTTACAAATTCTGCACGTTCTGAGATGCAAGAAATAATGTATCTTTTCGAAAGCTAAAGCTATACGTAAAACTAATACGAGTGACTGAAACATGAATACAGACATACAGAGCAAAACAAATGTGTAAGAAGGAATTTTCATACAGATTTTTACCCAAGTAGGTAGATTTCATCATTGAGGGGTGCTTTCAAACTTTCAAATAGTAATAGTGTCAGAAACTGCGCAGCTAACTACACTTTGTGTATGAAGTCTATTTGACTTTTGAAAAAGAAATTCGCAAGATAATTTATGATTTGTAGGTTGGTTTCTTCAAAATTGTCAGCACAAAATTATTTGAAATCTTCTAGCAAAGTCTTACGATTTTATGCGATATTATATTATCATTTTTTGAATTGCAACAGTAAATAAGACAAGAAAAATGTCAACTCTCATCTTGTTTATTCCTCGTTGAATTTCCAACAGAGTTGACAATAGACCAAATTACTTCTAGTTGATTATAAAAAAAGACAACGTATGCGTCTTCAGACATATCAAAACATTGAAAGAAAACCTCAATAAAATGTATGAATGCGTCATGTGATACTTTAACAGTAGTATAAAGAAGGAAGAAGTATTCTTCTTATCTTTATTTGTCTAAAGAATGAAAGTTAAATAAATATATGTTATTCTCTGACGAAAAATGGTGAAGTTGACAGTTGGTATATGTCAATGTGCTTGCCAAGAATTTGATTTTGAAAAAACTTTATTACATTTCGAGAAATATAGTAAACAAGCGCCGAAGAAGTCAGAATAAGGGTCGGAGTCGTTCGCCAGATCAAGAGTAGTTTCTTCTTCGTACCGATAGCGTTTACAGTTGGCGAACAAAATTATTGTGTCAAAGAGAAAGTGTGCGACTTCTCGTTCATCTTGTGTTACATGAGTTAAAGTTACATTGAGATTTGTCTGGATTAATTCGACGAGACAGTTGACGATGTTAGAAGGATTCATTGTTGCTAGAAGTTCAGAGACGAAAGAGAATTAGTGGTACAGGGTATATAATTATTCCACTTCTTTATTCGCTCGCAACTTACTGTTTCGTAGAAATAGAATAAAAGACGATGTTAAATCAGAACAGTGTAAACTGAAAATAGACAAAATAGTAGTGATCTCGAATGAAGAAAACTAGGTTGAAAAAGAAATAATCAGAAGGGGAAGGTTTACTGTCAGCATTCCCATTAAACCAGCTGTTATGATCTGCCCTTCGGTTAGGTTATATAGCTGCGCCATTTACAGTATTTCCTCTTCTTCTCTTTTCACTTCCTTCTCACTCTCTCACTCTTTTCTCCCTGGTTAGAGATCTTTCCAGGTGTTGGTACTGTCTTTCTGTTCAGATACTCTCTTCCACCTCTCGCCTATACATGCCCGTAGTTTTCTGTGTGTTGGGTGTGATTTCCTAGCTGTTATTTGGTCCAGTAGACGTATACACAGGAGAGGAGCGAGATCCTCACACGAACTTGTGTGTTTGAGGTTTTATCCTTCGTAAATCCTCCAAAACTTGACCGTAAATTTGTCAGAATAGCTTCTCATAGGTTCCTCGATACACCCGACAATCTGGACCAATCAGAAACTTTTTCCAGTCCAAAAAGATTTTCCCTCTAGAAACCAGGTTTTCCAGAAAACCGGTACTTGAAAGGCCTAGCGGCCCGTTTCATGTTGATATTCAGATTCAGCATGGTCGATTACGTATAGTCCACTAGGTCCTGGTAAAAAAACGATTGATCAGTTACATATGCTCCCTCGTGAGATGGAATGGAGTTAGGTTTCAAACATAGATATCAATTTTCGTGAGTTCGATCCCAATAGTTCAAGAATTTTCGCAGCTTCTGCTCCTCAATTCAAACCGTACCATTTCTGGCATTTTGACGTAAGTTTCGACGTAATTTGTATGAAAATGGAATAAGAATTCTGAAAAACAACACGCTTTCAGTAATAAAAGGTGCGAAAATTCTTGAACTATTGAGATAGGATTCACGAAAATTGATATCTATGTTTGAAACCTAACTCCATTCCATCTCAGTCAACCGAATTCAGTTTGGTGCTGGCGATTACAGTTTTTAAAACTGTGGCTTTGGTAAAAATTTTATGGAAAATGCTTCAAGCAGTCCTGAGTTTCACACGTCTCGGGACTTATGCTCAGTATTGTAAATGCAAGGAATACACGAATCCACTTAACTCGTGTTGTACATTGTAGTCGGGAAAAAAGCTACATTTTTTCTAATTAAATTTTTCTCTTTTACACATGATTTGTTGTTGAAGGTGACTAGACCATAAGATGCAACGCGTTTCTTACTTTCTCAACATATATGATATGTTTAAAAAAATTAATGAGGTATAGCAATATAAGCAAAAAAATAAAAGAGGAAATCAATTGATCTCCGCTGTATTTTGATTCACAGAAGCATAGACTGCAATATAAGTAACATTTATTTGTGTAAAATGCATTTTGATTTTGATTTTGATTTACTCATCCATTGGCAGTTTACAAGTTTGAGTCGGATGGTTTCCAAGTGCCTGCAACATGAAGATGAATAATCGCTATGCCTTCATCGAATCTGATACGACCAACCCGAAATAAAGTAAACATCGCGAATAAGACTTCCTTTTCATGACCGAAGCAACTATAGCTGCTAATATTAGCAAAACAAGCTTTAGATCTGGCATTTGGTGGAACAGTAATACGAAATAATACTCTAAATCGTGGTTCGTCGCCCTCTTCTGTTTTCGTCGTATTTTGTGGGCGCAATTTATAGCCATTCAACGTTTTTGCTGAATGACATTCGACTCCGGTGGCCTTGGCATCATTAAGAACTTTTAAAGCATTTTTCCATCCTCCGTGAGGGATTCCAAAACCGGAAAAAAAAAGAGCGATCTCTTTTTCTAATGATGTTGATTGGTAAGTGTTGTAGGTAATATTTTTTCCTCTATTTTTCCAGTAAAAGTGAAATTCCTTGATCGTTAATGACTTTCCGCGATAAACTTCAGTGAAACTGGTATACTTTTTCGATTTGTTAAGGTGCCGTAATTGATTATGCAAACCTTGGAGAAAATATTGTAACTTGGAAATTGCACGAATGTCTTCTGAACGGAGGAAACGATTAAAATTATTAGCGAAGAGTGTCAAGTCAGTGTAGTAGTAGATAGCTTTATCATGCGTATAGTATTGTTCTACCTTCGGTATCCTTCCACGCATCTCAAGATTATCTTTGTAGCATTTTCGGAGGAAGTGAAATAGCCTTTTTCTTGCCAATGTTGGATTGGTAGGCATACGGAGTTTTGTTTTAATTTGACGATAATATTCGAGAGTTGGACACAAGATAGCGGCCGATATCCCATGTGGTGTGCGATCACTGTGTCTCCTCAGTTCACGTTCACTCATCATCTATTATTTGTTTCAACCGGTGTTTTCTCTGATTATTTCGACTAAAATATCTTGTTGATCGTTCCGTCAGCCTAATCGTTGTTTCAACCTGCTCTTTCTTCGATTTTTTTCAATATACAATGTATATCTAAAGTTTTTCAGAGAATTGTATATAAGCATTATCATAACATTGTGGCACAGCATGAGGCACAGCAAAGTGTACTGCCCGGCATCACTTCCAGGACCTGTGCTTACTAATTTCCTCAAAAAATGAAAAGTCTGTATTTTTTGTGATGTCAATAGCACATGAACTAGATATATGCATGGACTTTTACATACTGTAATGGATTGGTGTCCAACTTTCGTAATTACCAATCAGATGCGCTACAGGTCTGTTCGAGATGTGCCTTAGTTTCAATTGTTGGAAGAACTTGGAGATGAATCATTTAAATTCATCACACGATAAAGTACAATCTTTGATAGTGAGATGTGTCAGACTGGGCGATACCATTGATACTTGCGTGTGTGTACTTCCGAATGAGGACAGCTAATCACATGAGAAGCGACAAAGTCGAGGCGTGTACGAGGGAAATGCACTGAATTAATGAATATGACAGTAGGCATGATAATAAGATGTTCAATAGGAATGAAATCTTGTTCAGTAGAAGTTAATCTCTCAGTAAAAATGTGACTCTCACCATTTGAACAGCACTATTTGATCATTGCCGAATAGCTCTTGCGGTATTATGCGGCTCATATGTTTACTTCTCTAGTTTTCTATGAAAAGGTTTTTTAAAAGCAGCAGAATCTTCATACCTTCACTATTCCTGGCCCTCGTTCAACTTTCTATTTGTACACGCTTTCTCATAAATAGGCATGTCTGTGCTATTACCACAAGGGGAAACAACTTGATTTAAATCAGCTGAAAAATCAAAATCAACTCACTTAAACTCACCTAAACTCATTTTAAATCACAAAATCGCAGATCACTATTTCCCCCTTGTATTACCGTCTCGTTTTTGTGTACACTTTGATAATGTAAGTGTAATATTCGTATGAAAAATGCGCGTTAAAAGCACATGATATATAAGTTGCCTACTTCGAGTTCGAATATAAATGACGCTTCAACTACATCATATAAATTCGAAAATAATTGGAAAAAAATCGACCGGCACCTCAATATGGCAAAAGCAAAAAAAGAACCGAAAAATTTATCTAAATTATAATTTATAATTGAGATGAGACTGTCCGATAACTACGGCAAAAAAGCAAAACATAAATTTTTTCCTCAATTATAATTTATAATTAAGATGAGACTGTCCGATAACTACGGCAAAAAAGCAAAACATAAATTTTTTCCTCAATTATAATTTATAATTCAAATTAACTAGTCCTACAAGTAACGTTCATCGGCTTCCGATTCACTCGGCTCTAGACTGAAAATTGGAACATCACTCTCCGTTCCGTAGGTTTGTTAAGACTGCCAGTATATGCCTGTCGTATTCATTCACGTTTCGACAGAGTACAAGTAACGTTCATCGGCTTCCGATTCACTTGTCTCTAGACTGAACTTTATTTTAACCTGCATCAGTAGATGGACTCTTTTTCCTTTCGACATCGTCAAAGGATTTCCATTCTCAATATCCACCTTCTTTTAAGACTAGAAAAGCTTCTTCGAACCGTACAAACTACGTGAACACATCGCTGGCCAAACACGAAGATGATGCAGAACCTGTCACACATTGAAATAACATCGACGATCAAGCAAGAGATGGATTGATATTTCAAAACCGTATTCTTCCCAAACAGAGACGTTTTGAAGTCGAATGAGTCACAGAAGTCGATCTTCCAGCGAGCAAGAAAGAAAAAGGCGCAAAAGCGATCAATCAAGAGAGAAAGAGAAATTCTTCCTGATCTGCCGCAATAAAACTCGTCGCTTTCAAACAACCGACAGCAGATTCCACTGTGGTCTTAAAAACGTGTTACAGACACACAGACAGACAAAAGCTTTCTTTACCGTTTGACAGACCCTAGTCTTTCAGTCTAGGGAAAAAAGGCGCGAAAGTGATCAATCAAGAGAGAAAGAGAGATCCTTCTTCATCTGACGTCATAAAAACCTTCACTCTCAATCAACCGACCAAACGTTCCACTGTGTAGTCTTTAAAACGTGTTGCGGACAGACAGACAGACAGACACACAGACACACACACAGACAGACAGACAGACAGCAAAATGCTTTCTTTACCGTCGTACAGACCCTAGACTACAGTCTAGGGAAAAACCGTCACTCTGAATCAACCGACAACAGGGTCCACTGCGGTGGTCTTAAAAACGGGTAACAGACAGACAGACATCTTTTTCCTTTTGTGCGCTAATTTTCGGCTGTGTTTTTCAATTCAATATTCTCTTCTCAAATCAATTTCTCTCCTCGTTGACTGAGCCAACGATCGCGTGAGTGAAGAACCTTCGAGAGATGGGTAAAGCAGAGAAGCTCTCTCCTTCACCTACCTATCCGAAAGGTGGATCGAAAAGAATCAAGATGATTGCCGAGGCTGTCAGACGAACTGATGAAAATGCTATCAGACAGCTCGCTAGAGAGAATGCTTCAAGGAAGATAGAAGAAACCATTGAGACTGACCGAGAGACGAGTGAGACTGATGAAAAATGGCAGATGGTCAACAACCAACGATCGAACAAGATCCAAAAAACAAATACGCATGCACCAACGACAACCATGAGTTTCTTTGGACAGAAGATTACGCAAGATTCGAAAACTAGCGGAGTTCATTCATACTTCTCCTTCGGAGACAGTGACACACGAACTAAAGCAACCTCTCCGCAACATGTCCTTGACAAATCCTCTCCAGGTGGATCATCGACACATACTGACGGAAGAAGAAGGAGAGCGAATCTTCCGCCGTTCAAATTGGAATTCGACGCTCAAAAGAAACCAATGGAAATTCAAGTCCTCAACGAGCTTGTGAAACACAACGATCGATTGAATGTGAACGCAGCTTCTTATTCGACGCATCCTCAATCACGACATGTACTGCTCGTCTTCGCGAACGATTCCCCGACCTATGAAATCCTATTCGAGAATCTATCTGTGGATTGCCATTCAAAGTCACTCTCCCCAGTCGAATTCCGACCTCGTACTCTATTCTGGTCAATCGTGTCCCTCGGGAATGGCATGTCGATTCCGTGAGGCCTTTGATCGCTCAAAGATATCCGTCGACTGTGCAAGTGGCAAGAATATTTCGAGATGGACAACCGATCAACCGGATTCGTGTTGATTTTCGATCGAATGAAGATGTCCAGAAGATTCTCCAGTGTTCTCACATCTCTATCGATAGCATTCGATATCCAGCCGTGGCTTACAAACCGCTGGCTCGAATCGATCGATGCTTTCGCTGTCAACAGTGTGGGCACAAAGCCGTCAACTGCTCGCACGAATCGAAATGCTACAAATGTGGAGAACACCACGAATACAATCGTGATTGTGGCAACGCTGTCAAATGCGCGAATTGTGATGGCCAACACATGGCTGGTTCACCAGACTGCCCAGTGAAGATTTCCTATCGCCGAGAGAAGAGACAGCAACAAGAAGAGAAAAATAGAGAAAATAATCAACAGCCGTCATCCGACTATCTCTCTTCTCCGGCTCGACTGTATTCGACTGTCCTTCAAACAATGGCTCCGCAAGTGCATGCAGTAACGAAGACACGGAAAATACACGGATAGCTTCTCATAGGTTCCTCGATACACCCGACAATCTGGACCAATCAGAAACTTTTTCCAGTCCAAAAAGATTTTCCCTCTAGAAACCAGGTTTTCCAGAAAACCGGTACTTGAAAGGCCTAGCGGCCCGTTTCATGTTGATATTCAGATTCAGCATGGTCGATTACGTATAGTCCACTAGGTCCTGGTAAAAAAACGATTGATCAGTTACATATGCTCCCTCGTGAGATGGAATGGAGTTAGGTTTCAAACATAGATATCAATTTTCGTGAGTTCGATCCCAATAGTTCAAGAATTTTCGCAGCTTCTGCTCCTCAATTCAAACCGTACCATTTCTGGCATTTTGACGTAAGTTTCGACGTAATTTGTATGAAAATGGAATAAGAATTCTGAAAAACAACACGCTTTCAGTAATAAAAGGTGCGAAAATTCTTGAACTATTGAGATAGGATTCACGAAAATTGATATCTATGTTTGAAACCTAACTCCATTCCATCTCAGTCAACCGAATTCAGTTTGGTGCTGGCGATTACAGTTTTTAAAACTGTGGCTTTGGTAAAAATTTTATGGAAAATGCTTCAAGCAGTCCTGAGTTTCACACGTCTCGGGACTTATGCTCAGTATTGTAAATGCAAGGAATACACGAATCCACTTAACTCGTGTTGTACATTGTAGTCGGGAAAAAAGCTACATTTTTTCTAATTAAATTTTTCTCTTTTACACATGATTTGTTGTTGAAGGTGACTAGACCATAAGATGCAACGCGTTTCTTACTTTCTCAACATATATGATATGTTTAAAAAAATTAATGAGGTATAGCAATATAAGCAAAAAAATAAAAGAGGAAATCAATTGATCTCCGCTGTATTTTGATTCACAGAAGCATAGACTGCAATATAAGTAACATTTATTTGTGTAAAATGCATTTTGATTTTGATTTTGATTTACTCATCCATTGGCAGTTTACAAGTTTGAGTCGGATGGTTTCCAAGTGCCTGCAACATGAAGATGAATAATCGCTATGCCTTCATCGAATCTGATACGACCAACCCGAAATAAAGTAAACATCGCGAATAAGACTTCCTTTTCATGACCGAAGCAACTATAGCTGCTAATATTAGCAAAACAAGCTTTAGATCTGGCATTTGGTGGAACAGTAATACGAAATAATACTCTAAATCGTGGTTCGTCGCCCTCTTCTGTTTTCGTCGTATTTTGTGGGCGCAATTTATAGCCATTCAACGTTTTTGCTGAATGACATTCGACTCCGGTGGCCTTGGCATCATTAAGAACTTTTAAAGCATTTTTCCATCCTCCGTGAGGGATTCCAAAACCGGAAAAAAAAAGAGCGATCTCTTTTTCTAATGATGTTGATTGGTAAGTGTTGTAGGTAATATTTTTTCCTCTATTTTTCCAGTAAAAGTGAAATTCCTTGATCGTTAATGACTTTCCGCGATAAACTTCAGTGAAACTGGTATACTTTTTCGATTTGTTAAGGTGCCGTAATTGATTATGCAAACCTTGGAGAAAATATTGTAACTTGGAAATTGCACGAATGTCTTCTGAACGGAGGAAACGATTAAAATTATTAGCGAAGAGTGTCAAGTCAGTGTAGTAGTAGATAGCTTTATCATGCGTATAGTATTGTTCTACCTTCGGTATCCTTCCACGCATCTCAAGATTATCTTTGTAGCATTTTCGGAGGAAGTGAAATAGCCTTTTTCTTGCCAATGTTGGATTGGTAGGCATACGGAGTTTTGTTTTAATTTGACGATAATATTCGAGAGTTGGACACAAGATAGCGGCCGATATCCCATGTGGTGTGCGATCACTGTGTCTCCTCAGTTCACGTTCACTCATCATCTATTATTTGTTTCAACCGGTGTTTTCTCTGATTATTTCGACTAAAATATCTTGTTGATCGTTCCGTCAGCCTAATCGTTGTTTCAACCTGCTCTTTCTTCGATTTTTTTCAATATACAATGTATATCTAAAGTTTTTCAGAGAATTGTATATAAGCATTATCATAACATTGTGGCACAGCATGAGGCACAGCAAAGTGTACTGCCCGGCATCACTTCCAGGACCTGTGCTTACTAATTTCCTCAAAAAATGAAAAGTCTGTATTTTTTGTGATGTCAATAGCACATGAACTAGATATATGCATGGACTTTTACATACTGTAATGGATTGGTGTCCAACTTTCGTAATTACCAATCAGATGCGCTACAGGTCTGTTCGAGATGTGCCTTAGTTTCAATTGTTGGAAGAACTTGGAGATGAATCATTTAAATTCATCACACGATAAAGTACAATCTTTGATAGTGAGATGTGTCAGACTGGGCGATACCATTGATACTTGCGTGTGTGTACTTCCGAATGAGGACAGCTAATCACATGAGAAGCGACAAAGTCGAGGCGTGTACGAGGGAAATGCACTGAATTAATGAATATGACAGTAGGCATGATAATAAGATGTTCAATAGGAATGAAATCTTGTTCAGTAGAAGTTAATCTCTCAGTAAAAATGTGACTCTCACCATTTGAACAGCACTATTTGATCATTGCCGAATAGCTCTTGCGGTATTATGCGGCTCATATGTTTACTTCTCTAGTTTTCTATGAAAAGGTTTTTTAAAAGCAGCAGAATCTTCATACCTTCACTATTCCTGGCCCTCGTTCAACTTTCTATTTGTACACGCTTTCTCATAAATAGGCATGTCTGTGCTATTACCACAAGGGGAAACAACTTGATTTAAATCAGCTGAAAAATCAAAATCAACTCACTTAAACTCACCTAAACTCATTTTAAATCACAAAATCGCAGATCACTATTTCCCCCTTGTATTACCGTCTCGTTTTTGTGTACACTTTGATAATGTAAGTGTAATATTCGTATGAAAAATGCGCGTTAAAAGCACATGATATATAAGTTGCCTACTTCGAGTTCGAATATAAATGACGCTTCAACTACATCATATAAATTCGAAAATAATTGGAAAAAAATCGACCGGCACCTCAATATGGCAAAAGCAAAAAAAGAACCGAAAAATTTATCTAAATTATAATTTATAATTGAGATGAGACTGTCCGATAACTACGGCAAAAAAGCAAAACATAAATTTTTTCCTCAATTATAATTTATAATTAAGATGAGACTGTCCGATAACTACGGCAAAAAAGCAAAACATAAATTTTTTCCTCAATTATAATTTATAATTCAAATTAACTAGTCCTACAAGTAACGTTCATCGGCTTCCGATTCACTCGGCTCTAGACTGAAAATTGGAACATCACTCTCCGTTCCGTAGGTTTGTTAAGACTGCCAGTATATGCCTGTCGTATTCATTCACGTTTCGACAGAGTACAAGTAACGTTCATCGGCTTCCGATTCACTTGTCTCTAGACTGAACTTTATTTTAACCTGCATCAGTAGATGGACTCTTTTTCCTTTCGACATCGTCAAAGGATTTCCATTCTCAATATCCACCTTCTTTTAAGACTAGAAAAGCTTCTTCGAACCGTACAAACTACGTGAACACATCGCTGGCCAAACACGAAGATGATGCAGAACCTGTCACACATTGAAATAACATCGACGATCAAGCAAGAGATGGATTGATATTTCAAAACCGTATTCTTCCCAAACAGAGACGTTTTGAAGTCGAATGAGTCACAGAAGTCGATCTTCCAGCGAGCAAGAAAGAAAAAGGCGCAAAAGCGATCAATCAAGAGAGAAAGAGAAATTCTTCCTGATCTGCCGCAATAAAACTCGTCGCTTTCAAACAACCGACAGCAGATTCCACTGTGGTCTTAAAAACGTGTTACAGACACACAGACAGACAAAAGCTTTCTTTACCGTTTGACAGACCCTAGTCTTTCAGTCTAGGGAAAAAAGGCGCGAAAGTGATCAATCAAGAGAGAAAGAGAGATCCTTCTTCATCTGACGTCATAAAAACCTTCACTCTCAATCAACCGACCAAACGTTCCACTGTGTAGTCTTTAAAACGTGTTGCGGACAGACAGACAGACAGACACACAGACACACACACAGACAGACAGACAGACAGCAAAATGCTTTCTTTACCGTCGTACAGACCCTAGACTACAGTCTAGGGAAAAACCGTCACTCTGAATCAACCGACAACAGGGTCCACTGCGGTGGTCTTAAAAACGGGTAACAGACAGACAGACATCTTTTTCCTTTTGTGCGCTAATTTTCGGCTGTGTTTTTCAATTCAATATTCTCTTCTCAAATCAATTTCTCTCCTCGTTGACTGAGCCAACGATCGCGTGAGTGAAGAACCTTCGAGAGATGGGTAAAGCAGAGAAGCTCTCTCCTTCACCTACCTATCCGAAAGGTGGATCGAAAAGAATCAAGATGATTGCCGAGGCTGTCAGACGAACTGATGAAAATGCTATCAGACAGCTCGCTAGAGAGAATGCTTCAAGGAAGATAGAAGAAACCATTGAGACTGACCGAGAGACGAGTGAGACTGATGAAAAATGGCAGATGGTCAACAACCAACGATCGAACAAGATCCAAAAAACAAATACGCATGCACCAACGACAACCATGAGTTTCTTTGGACAGAAGATTACGCAAGATTCGAAAACTAGCGGAGTTCATTCATACTTCTCCTTCGGAGACAGTGACACACGAACTAAAGCAACCTCTCCGCAACATGTCCTTGACAAATCCTCTCCAGGTGGATCATCGACACATACTGACGGAAGAAGAAGGAGAGCGAATCTTCCGCCGTTCAAATTGGAATTCGACGCTCAAAAGAAACCAATGGAAATTCAAGTCCTCAACGAGCTTGTGAAACACAACGATCGATTGAATGTGAACGCAGCTTCTTATTCGACGCATCCTCAATCACGACATGTACTGCTCGTCTTCGCGAACGATTCCCCGACCTATGAAATCCTATTCGAGAATCTATCTGTGGATTGCCATTCAAAGTCACTCTCCCCAGTCGAATTCCGACCTCGTACTCTATTCTGGTCAATCGTGTCCCTCGGGAATGGCATGTCGATTCCGTGAGGCCTTTGATCGCTCAAAGATATCCGTCGACTGTGCAAGTGGCAAGAATATTTCGAGATGGACAACCGATCAACCGGATTCGTGTTGATTTTCGATCGAATGAAGATGTCCAGAAGATTCTCCAGTGTTCTCACATCTCTATCGATAGCATTCGATATCCAGCCGTGGCTTACAAACCGCTGGCTCGAATCGATCGATGCTTTCGCTGTCAACAGTGTGGGCACAAAGCCGTCAACTGCTCGCACGAATCGAAATGCTACAAATGTGGAGAACACCACGAATACAATCGTGATTGTGGCAACGCTGTCAAATGCGCGAATTGTGATGGCCAACACATGGCTGGTTCACCAGACTGCCCAGTGAAGATTTCCTATCGCCGAGAGAAGAGACAGCAACAAGAAGAGAAAAATAGAGAAAATAATCAACAGCCGTCATCCGACTATCTCTCTTCTCCGGCTCGACTGTATTCGACTGTCCTTCAAACAATGGCTCCGCAAGTGCATGCAGTAACGAAGACACGGAAAATGCCCACTGATCGTCCATCAGCAGCCATCGATCAATCCTCAATCATCATCAATACACTGAAGGAAGAAATCGGTCGCTCTCAAGAGGTTCTCCTCGGACGAATCACGCAACTCGAAGAGAAGTGCAATGCAGTTCATGAACAGCAAGCTGTATTACGATGGACGATTGAAACTCAGATCGTTCCCTACATGTGCACAATGTCAGAGTTGCTCGTTGATGTTTGCTAGCAATTGGCTGCGGCGAAAGTCATCAAATTAACTGATCAACATCAAACAAAGATTCATCGTCTTCGTCATCCACCAACTGCTTCCAAAACACCAAACTCTCCTCCGCTGGTCTCACGTGGCTTTCCTCCGACTCATCTGCAACCGGACCGCGAAAAGCCAGCTCCTTTCGAGGTCAACCGCATCCTCTCTTCTCCTTTCGCTTCTTCCTCTTCTTCTTTTCAATGAATTCAGACACATTTGACTTCTTTCATTCGAATAAAACTGAGATACGATCAACAACTGTTGAAGACGAAGATCTTCTGCGTGCATGACTGAAGACTGATCGCATCTGGAAGATCTTATCGGCTACATTTCTGCCTCCTATTCGGACATCTGGGCGCTCACTGGTCTTCACTTCAACCATGACGTCAACTATCAACTTGCTTCTCACTTCAAGTCTCGATACACTATCTATTATCAACAAGGTTCAAATAGCTTTGGTGGCGTCTGTCGTGCAATCGCTCGAAAAGTTCCTCACCGAATCGTTTCCGAGTTTCATGATGTCAATAACCTCATCGCTGCCGATGTATTCAACTCCAATAAAAAATACGCTGTGGCTGTTGTCTATTCTCCACCCTCGAAAGAAGTCCCGATTAATGTTCTCAGTCGATTGCATCGGTACAATCGCAATTTAATATTGATCGGTGATCTGAATGCAAGACATTGCAGCTGGTATGACGTGAGTAGCAATTCGTGCGGTCACCGGCTTGCCGAATAGATTGCTGGAAGACAGGACTTGAGAATCTTCAACTCTCCACGGCCAACATCAACCCGATCTCAAGCTGTCATCGATCTGATTATCGCGCCTTATCGTATTTCATCAGAACTAGCTGAAATTGATCAGAAAATGCGAGTCACCGATCACTATCCGGTGCATTGGCGCCTATCATCATTCATTTCGCACAGCAGCGCTGAATATGAAGTGAAGAGAATCGACTGGGTGGTGCTGAACTGCATTCTCAATCTCAAACAGAACTTCTTCTTCTCTCTCTCAGAACAGATGAGGCATGATTCGATCGGATTTATTCTAGTTTACGAGGCATTTCTTGTGGCCTTGCAAGAGAGATGTACCACCTATCACATGACCAAAAGCTATCGACCAAGTCTACCTCCTTATTTGGTGAATCTGATCCAACAGAGACGCAGAATTCTTTGTCTCTATCGAGTGACCCGATCAGAAGAGCATTGAAATTCTTTGTTTTCTCTTAACAAGTACATTCATCATGAACTGAGAGCGGTCAAGCGAGCTCAATGGCAACAGTTTTGCCTCGGACTTGAGCCGAAAAATACGCAACGCTTTTGGAACCACTCGAAAAAGCTTTTCAGGGAAAGAGCGATTCCAATCCAAGGGTTTCTAGATGAGCGAAACCATCGAGTGATAACCAATGCCGATGCCATGATTGAACATGCTCGTCAATATTACTCGGAGACCTTCAGAGAAAAGGAAACCCTCTCTCAGAATCAAGAAGTGACTGAATTCAAGAAAAATCTGGATGAAAAACTAGCCGAACTTCCATCAAAACCGTTCGTGTTCAACATCAATGATCTGCATCAGTCCATTCATCGACTGAAAACGAAAACATCGAGTGGTCATGAGAAGGTGTCGAACAAGCTGCTCAAATCGATTCCAGTTTCACACTACGGCTTCATCCTTCAAACATTCAATGCGCTACTCAGCGAGAACACCTATCCACAGCATTGGAAACTGTCGAAGATGATACTCCTGCCAAAGGAGAAGACAGCAATTCTCTCTGTGATTGAATTATGCATCGAAAAATTACTGCATGGACATGCATCTAGATCTAGGCGTCTGATAAACACGTGATGAACGTTGAATTCGGGCATAAAGCGATCAGTTTTTCGCGTGTCCCTATTTTCCTTACCCTTACAACCCAAGCAGACAAAAAGCGTCGAAAACGCGTTTAAACACAGAAAAAGGCCTGAATTCGCCGAAAAATGGGCGTCTATGGATGACAATCGCGGATCTCGACTGTGAGCGGAAAACGCTCATGTGTCGGCTTTTTGCGTGTTTAAACGCGTTTTTGACTAAAAAACGCGAATACACGTACTTGAGAAACACAGAAAGTGGCCGTATTTTCCGTATTCGTATAATTTGATTGAAATAGTAGTTACGGTTTTTGAATACGGAAAATACGGCCGCTTTCTGTGTTTCTCAAGTACGTGTATTGGCGTTTTTTAGTCAAAAACGCGTTTAAACACGCAAAAAGCCGACACATGAGCGTTTTCCGCTCACAGTCGAGCTCCGCGATTGTCATCAATACACGCCCATTTTTCGGCGAATTCC
>CAJNOQ010005271.1:0-15627 GCA_905250885.1 Didymodactylos carnosus | reverse complement strand
TGTGCGCGCTACAATTATATCTTATTTAAAAATGTTTTGGTTATTTTTTAAAGTTTCTGAAAAACTGGTTTTCTAGAAAACTGGATCTTCAAGAAACATTGGGGAAAATGCTTTATGCCACTAGAATTAGCTCGTCGAGCTCTATCGATTGGGGTACCTCTCGTTAGTATCTGTGATTAACACTTGGGATAGTTCCCTCGTTAGTCTCCTCTCTTTTTGTTCTCCACGTATAACGTCTTTTTCTGCAGTGAATGCAGGTAAAATCTTCTCCCCTGCGGGGATTGCAGGCAAGAAAACATTATTCTTTATCTGCCGTCCGTCCGTGGAAAAAGTTTTGATTCACCTGCAAATTTGCAACCTACCTACACTGCCTGCAGCTCAAAAAATCGAAACATGCGCCGGTCGAAAAAATGTGTCAAGGAGAAGATGTAACAGAGTTACCATTTTCTGCTCGAACATATAATTAGTATAGTCTCTGACTTTGCCACAACTTCTGACCATACTCCATTATCAGACTGCTTATGATCTGCGCTATCGGACGAAAAAAAATCAATCTGTAAAACGAGTCACTTTCTATATTCTATCTATTATAGAGTCCATGAAAACAGATTTTTCAGTCCATGAACTCTAAAACAGTAGTCCAGTTCACAATACAAAACAACATGTTTTTCACTTATTATTCCTCGGTTCAAGTGAATGCAAAACGTTTTTCGAGTCCAGTTCAGTCCAAGTGCATGAGCTCATAAAATTTTCAGCGCAGTCTGGTCAATATAAAGATCTGATAGAATCGCAACAACTTATTTAAATAAAAAGAGAATTGTACAAAAGTCTTTATCTGAGTAACGTTTCGGCATTTTACACACATATGTTTGTACACGTACAGTGCTTATGCTTGCATATGCTTTTGGCTATGGTACCTTCCTTTGATTACTGATGCTTCAAACAGTAATTTTTAGTTTACTTTCTAGTTCAAAATATTAACATCACAAATCTAACTTTTAAAGAGTTATTGCTTTAAGCTACTTTTAGGATGAACAGTAACGATGGGTCTATTGCATGAGTTAGTCTAGGCTATACCACAGATAGCCGAACCATTTTTCTGAAAGTAGACGCTGAAGAGTTTGAAGGTCATGGTCTATCCGTCAGCCACGCCAAAAAATGTCTCACACAGGTACAAGTAAGGCTTAAACCTCGAGGTTTCCACTACCAAATAATAAAAAATTTTCATTTTGGAAAACATATAACCAGTAGAGATGAGATCAGTTCGTGTTTTTCGGCAACCGAACCGAATCGAACCGACACTTTTTCAAACCAAACCGGTCCCACCTCTGATAGCTATACTGCTGGAGGATCACTTACACTCTGCAGCGTTCACAACAGAAAAGAAAGCAGAAGAGCGACCGTGTTCTTTTTTCTTCCTCGTTCTTGTACGTCACATATGTCGCAATGTTAGAACACACATATTATTACACATTATTACACAATTAGTCACACATATCTTATGCTAGAAGAGATATCTCCATTTTTGCTAGATGCCTAGTATAATTTTTATTTTTTTCAAAATGTCACGCAAGATTAGGAGTGTACATACTTTAACAGCGATCAGCCTTCGTGAAAATAATAGCTCCGAACTGGTGCAAGTATAGGTTGTCCGATCAGTATATGCGTAGTATCAGTTTTTTTTACATATTTTGGGTTTCTGTGTAGTTTTAGACGTATGGTCTGATGCATATACCACAAATTTTCTTTATCGGAATGGCTATTGACACGCCCGGGCGTGTCAACAAGAAGCTATTGCCACTCTCAGGAGTGCCAACAAGGAGCTATTGTCACTCCCGGCAACATAGCTGACGGGGTGATGTATGTACTACATGTACTATAGGTATTTTACATGTTAAAACAAAGAGAAATAAAATGTAAGTAGTAGAAAAAGAAAAGACGTAGAAAGAAGTTATCTATCTTTTGGGGCTTGTACATATGTGAACTGAATAACTGAAAAAGAAAAGGGGTGTGGAGAACGTTCTAGGCGTAAAGTTACATTATCTTTTTAAACTTATAGTATAAATACTGTGTTAGCATCTTATTATTTATTCTTTCAGAAAAACACCATCTTCTATCATCATCGTTCGATCTAGTAATAAGGAAACAATTTATTGTGAACTCGATAAGTACATAGATTCGTTTTTTATCATTGTTTGTTTTGATGTTGATGGGAATATAATTTAATTTGTTAGAAAAAGAGGTGAAATACTTGAACACATACATGTAAAAATATCTTATGTTTTGGTTAACAAAAACAACATTGTTTTCTATGTAGCTAGTACAGTGGTGTAGGTATATGCGCTTTCAGTGATATCTTCTTTGAGTTTATTGATGAAAAGAAGAATAGTAATGATGTGTGACTTCGGCGCATTCTGAATAATTCTAAGAGCAGGGAAAAAATGTTCTCTTTTCTGTAATCCCATTACAATATCTATTTTTCGCTGCAACTTTTGATCTCCTTAACGAATCCAAATTTTTTGGAGTTAAAGTTGTAAAACGATGCTGAGTCTTATCTGTTCAGCGGTATCCGAGCAAAAAGTCGTAGACGTTTTCTAAATGTAATTCCAATTTCCTCCTCCTCGAAAAGCTCCTTGTTGACACGCCCAGGGAGTGGCAATAGCTTCTTGTTGACACTCCTGGGAGTGGTAATAGCTTCTTGTTGACACTCCTGGGAGTGGTAATAGCTCCTTGTTGACACTCCTGGGAGTGGCAATAGCTTCTTGTTGACACTCCTGGGAGTGGCAATAGACTCACCCTTTCTTTATTCACAGAGTAAAACGAATAGTTGAAAACAAATAACGGCGAAAAATTCAACACTCTTTCCATATGTATATTACGATAAAACGATTGAAAAGAAAAAAATGTCTGTTCGATTTTTTTGTTTGCATTTCTTATCTCACAGTTAGTGGCGATAAAATGTACATATGCCAGATCTGTATAGAACTGCTTCGTTGTTAAACGAAGTATAAAAAGAGAATACAGATAAAAAAAGATATTTTACAAATTCACAAAACAAGTACAAGTTTACTTGTCAAAGAACTATTGACTGTTGTCAAAGAAAGTCTTTGAGTATCGTTTTTATTCACTTACAAATGGACAAGTCTGGATAAGTGGATTTTTCATCCCAAAGAGTTTTTAAGAAAAAGCTATATGGCTGTAATCAGCATCGAAAACTGAACAAAATGTTCTGTTCAGTTTTGCCAAAAAACTACTTTCAATTTTTTCGAAAAGTTTGAGGGCTGAGGTGGACCGCAGGTACATCGAAAAACATTCTCCCTCAGAAATGGATGAAAAACATATCACTAGAATCAGAATCCAACGCTGATTCCAAATATGTCCTTGATTTTACTTAAAAGTGTCAAGGAAAATGAAAACTCAGTGATTTTTTAAAAGAGGTATTTTTGATTTCTTTCAGTTTTAAACCATCAGCTAACTCTCAAGCGAGGTCTAAAACCTCGAAAAACACTCAGGAGTGTGTAGAATTATTCACTCTATCCAAAACATGTTAAATGAGTTTTAAAATAATCACTTTTTCATCAATTTTTGGCTAAAAACTGAAAAAGCAACCAAAGTTAGACTAATCCATCATTTCATCACTATTTCCAAGCCATAGTCAAGTCTCCGTCAATTGAGAGCGAAACATAGGTCAAGTCAATTTTTCACGCTGATTTCAAATCTGGCCTCAAAAAGTTCTTGAAAGCTGGTTTTTTAGAAAAACGAGTCTTCAAGAATCCGCAACGTTTTTTTAGTTTTTGAGGCCAGATTTGAAATCAGCGTGAAAAATTGACTCGACCTTGATGTCTCTCTCAGTTGACGGAGACTTGACTATGGCTTGAAAATAGTGATGAAATGATGGATTAGTCTGATTTTGGTAGTTTTTTCAGTTTTTAGCCAAAAGTTGATGCAAAAGTAATTATTTTAAAACTCATTTGATGTGTGATGGATATCGTTCGTGTGCAATCAATTTTCATGTAAAATGATTTCTTGACCATTAGTTCGTATTTGCCTTGGAATATAATCATCCATTCTTGACTTAAAAAGAGTAGGAATGAATTAACTTATTTGACACACAGATATTTCAGCAACTGTAACGTTTCATATGTTTTCTGTCGGCATTCTGTACTCTGTTTTCATAAAACTGGCATCAGAAATTGGCCATACATACAGCTCTTTTGGGCTTGTTAAAGTTCGACATAGTGTTCTCTGGTATTGGGTATAGTTGTTTTAAGATCTCCTTGAAATCTGGAAGATTGGCATTTCATCATCATTATCAGATACAATGCACAAAGAAGCTGAAGAAGTAATTGAAGAGAGAGATCGTCTACAATGTGAAAAACATTTAATTATAAAAATATCTAATTTTTGTGTAACTGTATTTGTTAATCATTCACAATTATCAACATTATTACAGGCAATCCTATATTTTTCCTGTATTTATAGAGAAGCCCTATCTAAATGCTTTTTTAAAATCCTCTATGTTCAGGACGTGTCACTACGAAGCCAGTGACAAAGCGTTACAATATTTAAAAAGAATTGACATACAAGAATTTGAAGATATTAAATCTGGTTATGAAGAGTTTTGTTTAAATACTATTAAAGATAAGTCAAGCTGAACTAGAATTATTAACTAATGCGAGAAATTGTAATCTTATATCATGTATAATTATAAAAAATGAGTCTCAATATGCTCTTCAATATAAAAATCATGGTGGATACAGTGGATTTTTTTTCACAGATGCAATAGATGCATTTCATAATGAAATTGGAGCACTGATAGATGGTATGTTGATTAAAACTATAATTCCAAAAGAAGATGCTGTTGGCGGTATTTTACATACAAAAGAATCTGATGCAGCGTGTGGTAGTTCAGGTTATATTAGTTTGGTAATTGCAACAGAAGCAAAAAATTATATAGTTTGCTGTGGTTTTAATACTTCTTACAGTGGACGTAATTTAGCTGAGATAGAAATAAGAGCAGAGGATGGAGTAACGGATGAAAAATGTTGTATCACGGGCCATGGTATCGATCCAACAGGAAACGTAACAGATATAAACGGATTAATAACAAAGACTTATCATTCTGCTCAAAACGATGGATTGCATGACTTTTATGAAGCTTGTAGAGTATTTAAAGTAGTTTGTAGATTTACTAATAAACCTTGGCTTGGCCTTATTTTCACTACTTTTCCAAAATCTTGATCGAGAAAAATATTTATTTGTTTGTTTATTTCTTTCCACTTCAGTTGATGTCAAATCTAAATATGTAACATATTTAGGTTTTTTCCACTATTTAAATATTTTCTATGTATGGTATTTCTTTCTAATACAGCACAGAAGCAGACAATCAGATAATCTCATGCATTCTATATTGATATTTGAATATTGTCTGTGGATGGTGTATCTCTTGTAACTAGCAGAGAAGCAGACAATCAGATAATCTGAAGCATTCTGTATTTACCTTTGAATATTGTGCGTATATGGTGCATCGCTTCTTACTAGCTTGCCATTGCTGATGAGTGGCTGACTGGTTGAGTGGATGCGGGGAGTGGGTGCTGAGTGTGAGTTAACTAGTAACATTGCACGCGCTAGATTTGCCGGTTTTCCGCAGGAGCGACTGTTCTTCACAGTTATGATAATAATTTTGCGCAGGCTTTCAATTTTAAAAAAAGTTCTCCTGGTCGGCAAGCAACCATAAGATAAATATTTTAGGTTGAGATCACCTGAATGCCTGCTTCTCTGTTAGTTACAAAAGATACAGCATGCATATGTACACAGAATGCATGAGATTATTTGCTTCCCTGCTTCTCTGATTTATAAGAAAGACTGACCGCACTAACAACATATTAAAATCTAAATATTCGACATATATGATTATCTGATTGTCTGCTTCTTCTGGTTTATAAGAAAGACTGACCATAGTTAGAGAATATTCAAATCTGAATAGTCGACATAAAAGATTATCTGATTGTCTGCTTTTCTTGGTTATCAGAAAGACTGACCATACTTACAGACCGTTGAGATGTCATTATAGAAACGCTGTACGTATCGGAAAGAATCTGAACATGTAACATATTTAGATTTGACATGATCTCTTCCACTTATTTAAATATCCTTCTTTTTCTCTTTATTTCATTTTTAACTTTCAAAACTGTTCTATTTCTAATAACAATATAAAAATGGAATTTTATTGTTCTATGAAAATTTCAGTGTCAATTTATTTAACAAGTTCATTTTTTTGTATTATCTGATTACTTGGTAATACATAAGTAATAACTGTTATTACTTATTATCAAGTAATAAGTATTAACTACAAAAAGTAATAAAAATAATAAAAAGTAATAAGAAAATAAAAAGACGATAGAAAATATTTTTAATCATCAATTGGATTTCGGTTCTCACATTGAGACATTAGCACAATATCGAAACTTATTTTGGCATCGTAAGTTATTTTTCAATATTTATGCGAGAGTGATTGCATTATATCAGATTTAGATTTTAAGCTGTGTTGGAAGGTATACTTTTCCAATTGAAACTTGTAGAAATCTTGCTGTATGCACAGAAACAAGTGTTTTCTCGATCCACTACTTTTCCGCGATTATAAAGTATGTTGTCAACTGACTAGTTTTTTCGGGCTATTTTAAAAATTTTAGACATATCGACCAGTGACCGATCGGACCTATCTAAAGTTAAAATGGATCAGAACTGACTGATTCGAAAATTCTCAACTGATTCCAAGTCCGGAGAATCTTTCATCTCCAGAAGTTAATGCATCTGATTTAGTAAACCTGGTTAATTATAATTACTATCTAGTAATTATCATGCACCAAAGTGTTGACACTCAGAATTGTTGAACTATGCTGTATTCTTCACCTACACTCGATTATAAATTAGCAACTAACCGCAGTCTAATTAAAACAAAGTAGTTACTTGAGTCAACTGAATAGCTTTGCTCAAAAATTAGTTTTGAGCAAACGCCATCTTCATCATCATCTTGAGTCTCCAAATTTGTAAACCATCGATTGTCTTTGTATGATTTAAATGCGGTTTTTACTCTATTTTCACTACTGCTGCACCCAAAGCTCCTCTTAAAAAACTGTTAACATTTCTCTTTTTTCTGAAAGGACCGTTACGAAGCCAGTACACAATCAATAAGGCTATTAGTATATATATCCATAGAATAATGTCCTTAATGTCCTTTTAAAGGACATTATTCTAGATATTATCCTAGATATATATATAAATGTACGTGATAACCTATGCAGAGAGAAAGGAGAAAAAGAAAAAGGAATGCAACCATTATAAACTTACAGTAATATATGATGAATACTTGACTATAGTCTATACGACTTGTCCCAGCTAATGGTCTCCTTTTTTGCACACTTTTGACCGTTTTTTTTCGCGACGTCACCGTTTTTCTGGTTTTTCTTTGATTAATACAGATTAATTAGAATAGTTTCGAACTTGACAAGCTATCACATCTTTGTAGCGCAAACAATTTTCTACAAACTGGTATACGTGTTTAATTTTTACCAGCTCGTCTTCACTCTTTTAGACACGCTTTTTAGATAGCCTCAACATCGATTTTTGGGGCTGTTTGTACAACAGCTGTATTTCCATAACAAATCAACGTTCAGAGCCGAGACACTTTTCATTTTATAGAGAAATGTTTAATCTACTCAATTATCTAGTTGTAATTTTAGATTATTTTCTAACTTTATTGCCATAGTTCTTTGAAACAGAGCGAAAAAAGGAGACCGTTGGCTGGACAAGCCGTACAGATAAACTCTTTATATACAATTTTAGACGGATTTTCTTTTCCTTTTCACATGAATAAGGTCTATTATCTCGAGCTAATATTTTAATTATGCTGAAATTAATCGAATCACCCGTTTGAATAACATGTTCACTTAGTGTAATTTAGGTTTAAATTCAGCTAGTGTCCTATTAAGTGATAAATTATTTTTAATGCTTGTCTTATTAGTTATATGTGAGTACCTTAAATTTTGCTGTATTTAAAAAGAATAATGAATTATTATTCTGAGCTTTCGATTCGTCGTTTCATCATCAGAGTTACAATAAATATAAAAGTAGGAAATGAATTTAGCTGCAAAATATTATAAAATAGAAACTTTTATTGTCAAAGTCCTGCCATTAACAAAATTCAACAGAGAAAGAAATGAATCAAGAATGTCAGTTCATTGTATAGTCGTATAAAGGAGTTCTAATATATTACTACATACTGATACTCATTCAAAATTTCTTGCAGCAGTAAATGTTCGTACGCGAAAAATGGTTCGACTAGTGATGAAATGTCAGGTTATATATGCTTTAATGAGGGAATAAGTGCAGCTCTCAAAAACTTCCTTTTTGACTTCAGATATGAAATGATTTACCTAAAAAATTCGAATAGTAAATTAAAAACAAATTTTAATGGTAAATCTTGTTTCTCTGTTTTACGTTTCCACAAGTACCAAGGGTTGGATTGTTCTTTATTCTTTTTCTAATTTTTATTATATGTCATAATAAAATAAAGAGAATAACAATGATTTTTTCGTGTTTATTTATTTGAAAAATTTAGAACATTGTAGTTGTACTGTAAAATGAAAAATAAAACATACAAAAATTAAACATTTTCAAAAAAGAGCAGAGAACAACAATCCAAATAAAGTGATAACAATTTTATCTAAGGAAGCATCTAGTTCAGCCATAAAAGATGAAAAATTGACATATTTAGTATCATGTACGAATGGGGCAAACGCCAAATTGTTGTTTCAATTTCAAATGTTCTTCATATGTTGGATAATCTGTATAACCTTCTTTACTTCCACCATAAAACTTTGTTACATCTAAATTTGTATTAATACAATTATTGTTAATTAATCGTTGTGCTAAATCTGGATTACCAATATATAATCGACCGAAAACAATTGCATCTGCCTGACCATCTTGCAAAACTTTTGCACCTTCTTCATCATTATAATTTGTATTAACTAAAAATTTTGTATGCTCCGAATTAATAAATTTTTTGAATTGGAAAATATCAACGTTTAAGCCACGATGAGCCAAATCAAAATCCTCCCAATACCGTGTTATTTGTATATAGGCAATTTTTCGTTTATTTAATTCTTTTACCAAATATGAATAGGTTTCAATAGTATCTTCTTCTGACATGCCCATATCATTATAGCCACCACCAGGGCTCAATTTAATACCAACACGATCATTTCCATATACTTTAATGCATTCATCTATAATACGAAGTGTAAATCGACAACGATTTTCCACTGAATCGCCCCAATTGTCTTTACGATGATTTGATGTATTATCTAAAAATTGATGAGGTAAATAACCGTTCGCGCTATGTACTTCGACACCATCAAAACCACATTGTTTTGCTCGTTCAGCTGCACGTCGAAACAAATCAATATAATACTCGGGATCATCAATTTCTTTTGGTTGTACATAACCGGGACGTCCTTCCAATTGACGAAATTTACCACCTTGAGCTGCAACTGGTGATGGGCCAACATTAGGTTCACCATGTTGAAGGAGAGGATGAGCTACACGTCCAACATGCCACAATTGGAGGAAGATCAGACCATTATGAGCATGTACTGAATCGACAACGGATTTCCAACCTTTCGCTTGTTCGTCGTTGTAGAGACCTGGTGCATTACTCCATTCTGTGCCTTGTGCGTTGACTAATGTACCTTCTGTGAGAATTAAACCAGCACCCGCACGTTGTGAATAATACTCAACTTGTAATTGTGCAGGAACAATATTACGATCACGTGTTAATGATGCCATTACAACACGATTTTTCAAATTTAATGAGCCTAAACGTAATGGGGTTGAGTAGGTAGTGGTAGACATTCTAAAACAGAAGACAAATACGAATTAAAAATCGAAGTAATTTCGATAATTGCAACAAGCGATTTTTTTGTCATAAAAAACATCATATTTCTCTTTTTGTTCTCTTAAATCTGACACATACAAAACGCGGTGAGCCATTATACTTGTGTGACTACATCAGAGAAATATTATAGACACGATAAAAGTGTTTCGGTAATTTTTTCTGTTCTATTCTGAATGTCACTTGTTATTTTATTTTCTCTAGGTGATTATTCCTTGTATATTTTCTTGTCTTGTCTAATGCATAGACGATAGTCGTTTATCCTTAGCTTATAGAAGAAAAAGAGAAAGAAAATACGTTTCAAAAAGCAAACAGTAGAAGAATAAACCATTAGAGCTCTACCGTTTAACGTATCTTTATCTTTTTCTTGATGTCGCATGCAGATATCTGTATGTCAGACATAAGGATACATACAGAAGAGAAAGCATAATCTGCATGCGACATCAAGAAACAGATAAAGATACACTAAAAGGTAAAGCTCTATTAATAATGTTCTATCGTAGATCGTAAATTCTTTATTTCACATACGACAAGATGCATATATGTCCCACATACAAATTCTGCATGCCACATCAAGAAAAAGACGAATTTACACTACGATAGAACTCTAATATCAGCTGAAATTGAATATTCATCAATTGGAGAGTTGCAGACACACAGATCATACTGTTTATCACATACAAACATGCAAAAGAATAAAGTTCTCCGCAAACAAATCACTGAGTTTTTTATCGATAAGAAAATCTATTCAAAACTTGTCTCAAATCAAACAGCTAAATTTAAGCTTATCAGACACTTTGCTATGAAGACTTATGCTTATCTGTCGTAATCTGATGAAGAATAGGAATGACGAAGATTAGTAGTCTATCTTTCTTCAAACTAAGATATGCTTACAAAATCAAAATATATTAACGTATCATGGTTATGTAGGCATGTTCTTTCTTTTTGCTTTATTTTGTCTGTCAAACTAGTCTCTTTTATCATTGATAACATTGTAGGGCATTGTCCAAAACAAAAAATACCTTGTTTTTTAGATTATTGAATAACTTATAGAAAAACTTTTTTAAAAGATGTACTGCGAAATACTCTACAAAATCATACCTGAAGTATAATTTCAGGACTTCAATCAAGAAAACTAAGTCAATTAGATAAAAGTCGAAAAAAATGTAAACTTTCTAAACTCAACATTTTTTTCGACTAGAACTTTTTCTTCTGCTATTATTCTCGCTCAAACTGTATTCTCATCAGCATGTAGCTATGTACAAAATTGGTAAAAGCCAAGACTTATTTGCGCTCCTTAACCACAAAATACCATTTTCAAATATCATGCACCTAGTTTAACATCATGCGGACGAAGGAAAAGCAAAAACAGCTTTTTAGCTCTAGAACGCACTTAAGTCGAAATGTTTTTGTTTTCAAAAATAGTTGGAAGACACATGATTCGATGCAGTTTTTCACCCCATTCCAAATATGTCATTGTTTTTGTCTAAAAGTGTTTCTGGACCAAAATAAATGGGTTGTACGTGAAAAACCGATGAATCAGTTCAGAAGTATTTCCGCTAGTTTGCGCTATTAGTGTACATGTGTCATATGGAGAAAAACATCTTATGAAAGTTTCATCTAGTTTGGATCATGGATAAGCATGGCGCGCTCACATTACTGGACACAGCTTTTCGGAAAACAGATAGCTGGAATGATAGTTTTTGTACCATTAAATAGGTCGTTAAATGAATTATATTTGACACTATAATTGAAACTTTAAAAAAACGCCCTTTCATTTTTTCACCTAATGTCTACATGGTTACTCACTGTGTCTTTTTAAAAACTAAAGGTTGTGACGTAAACTTACGTTGACGGCTATCGATATCACGTCTTTGTAAATACACAGGAACAAGGGCGATCACAATTACTCCTGCACATATCAAACCGACGAGGATCAAACAGCACGAAGCCAGTAATGGTAGACCTCGAAGTCTAAAACATAAGTCATATATGGCTCGGCGGATGGAAGAGAGGAAGAAATATACCTCTTTGAGGAAGGTGAGAGGACGTTATACCGGTGCACGGTCTCCATTCGGAATCGTACTTTTCCGGAATACAACTACGATTATCTACCAACTCCTGTAATAAAGAACGGAGGTGAGTAACATAGAAAATTGTCCCGCAATGGAATAGTTTCGGATAAGGCCACCGGAGGCGTACATAATCTTATATCATAATTCGATCAAACCAAGGAAAATGTCATTCATCATACTAGTCCTTTTTTTATTTGTATTTTCTTAATTATCTGATAGATATGCGCACGTTGGCGATCTACGCACATTATCATCACCACTGATCATAAAAAACAAGAGGGGGTATAGTTTCAATATATAGCCTACTTACTTTAGTAAGCTGTAATGCAATAATAAAACTTCAACAAGGTGTTTGTTTGTTTTACTCAGAATGCTAAGTGATTCACTACAATTTCTTGTTGAACAATTTATATAGAATCATAAAGAGAAGAGTTAGAGAGAGAAATATAGTTCGGATTATTATCTGGAGAATATAGGAGCGAGAGAGGGGAGAGAGAGGCTCTGACACAAGCAAAAGGAGAAAACTATCGTATACTAGTCCCTTTTGATTTGTATTCTCGCGCTTATCTGATAGATGTGGGTACATTAACGGTAGATTAGTATATTATCTTTCTTCGAACTAAGGTATGCATACAAAATCAAAATATATAGACGTATTATGAATCTGAATCTGATTTATTTCCATGTGAGATTATGAACATACGCAAATATCAAAAAGCTAGTACAAGACACGAAAGGTTCCGGCGATATGATTATTCACACACGTGGTCAAATCATATCGAACTAATCTATTTTCATTATTAAAAACGTTGTACGGCATAATAATGACGAAGATTAGTATACCGGCTTTATCTTTCGGTCTTCAAAGGTTTGGGTACAAATATCAGCAAAAAATTTATCTAAGACGATTGATGCTTCTACAGCGATTCGAACATTAAATGCTGAAGTGCACGCTTTACTTGGATAGATGTTTTTAAGAACACAGTGAATTTCATATGGTAACAGTTTTTCGTCTATCTCAGAACTAGAAGGAATAATGACAGAAGGAATACTTTTTTTGAGCTTGTTGGGGATTTTAGCGTTATAATAAGCAAAATAATTTAAAATATATAGACAAACAGAAACTTTATTGCTTTAACAATGAAAATGAGACACCCTATATAGAAAACTACCCACTGTGAGGGCGATAGTGGAAAAGCTAAAAGTTTAATATATGAAAACTGGTATTGACACCAGCAAGGGTGTCAATAAGAAGATCATTCGATAGTTAAGCAACCCAATCTGCGAAGATCTACCGCATATTTCTTACGGAAGACTTTAATATTGATTGTTCCAAATATTATAATGGCACAAGAACGTCAGAATTTATTCACCAGTCTTACATTTACACAGCTGGTTAAAAGTCGTACTAGAGCTTCATCAAACACATGCTCAGATCTGCTACCAGAAGTCTTTCTAATTGAATCTCTTTCGATTCTGCGTCCACTCTGCCAGGATTGAATACGATTTCAGTAAAAAATGCGTGTAGAATGATGAAGACAAAGCAAATATCTAAACTTTCAATCGCTCCATCCTCATCCTCACTACTTCACCCTCAGTTATGCACGTTTATCCTTTTACACTTTAACATATAAGAATCCGCGGCGACGGCGATTGCCGGATGATATCAGGAGTATGATTTTCACATACAAACGTTTACTGCCAAAACTCACATTTGGGCATCCAATCAGAGTTTCCCTAGAAATATGAAGGTGACATCCGATAGAAAATTCAATTTTCTACAAATGGAGCTAAAAAACTTTGTTTTAAAACCTTTGCAACAGTTTGAAAAGTTGAAAACAAGACGGCCGACTGACATCGTTTTTCATTTTATTTTATACAGATTGGCGCTTCAGTTCTGAAGTCTTCATCTTCACAGCAGTCAGATTGAACATGAAAAGTTGGTGTTATATAGAGATTACTATTTCCTCTTCTTTTTCTTTCTGTCGCACTATCAATACGAAAGAGAAATGAGCAATTTCTATATAACACTAACTTGTAAATGTTCAATCTGATCAGCTGCATCTGATGAAGACTTCTTTGAAGCTGAAACGCTACAAGGTCAACATGAACTGAATTTTTAAAATTTTCTTTTTCTTAATAATTTTCTTTATATGGTGTAGCGTTTCATAATAACACTCGTTCTTTATATAACACTAACTTTCCATGTTCAATCTGACTGCTATGTCTGATGAAGACTTCAGAACTGAAGCGCCAATCCGTATAAAATAAAATGAGTTCTATCGAATACTAGGCATATGAGCTTTGGACCAAGTCTTGGAATGAATCTGTAAAATGCTTACTGGAAAACCGTAATTTTTCTAGTACGATGCCCTTATGTAAACAAAAATATTGTCGATTTGTTTCTTCTTCAAATAATATTGTCTGTAATTCTTGTTTGGTTGAAATGGTACTTATATCAAATGAATAATACTGCTGTTCATCATCCGATATTGGTTTTATAAACTGTTTTAAACATTCTCCATCCAAATTATAATAAGTTCTGAATATCAAATTTTTTTTGATTATTGCATGAAGTGCTTGACGTAATCTATTTATAAATATTGTACCATTTATTACTTTTACTACTAATGGAATGTTATAAATTGCACAAGAATGTTTTTGTTCTTGTTGTTGATTAAATCGTATTTGTTCATCTAACCAAATTCTCTCTTGTGCAAAACTCGCTTTACCTAAAAGTTTAATAGAAAAACTTCAGTCTTTGATTATTACTCTTTACAAAATTACTGTCTATAACTAAAAACTACCCTTCTGTTGCTGATTAATTAAAGAAAATTCACTTTTACATCTAAATAGCTGTGCTTTTAATGTAATTAGAGTTCATCGTTTAATGATCGACAGAAATAGAAATGCAACATTTTGAAGAATATGGCATTTTTTATTCAATAGTACGTAATTCTATCTATATTTCCATCCTAGTCATTTCGTTTTCTGAGCTTATCAGGAAATGTCCATCGGCTTGTCTGACTAACGCTATCCCGTGCATCATCAAACTATTATTTGCAGCCATCTGTAAATTTGTACCGATGACACACTTACTCTAGTTTGTTTCACACATCAAAAATTCGAGTATAAATGAGCTAGATTTATCCTTTAGATAACTTTTATTTGCAGTGTGTAACTTATCGGATGCATTGACAGGATGTCATCGCGTTACCATAACTGTAGATCTGTAGATAAACAACCCAGATCCTCGATTGAAATTTCCATCTGATGCTTCAAAACTCCTACGTTATAGCTAAAAACCATCTAATGGACACTCTCATCAATATCGCATTTAGAGAAAATCAGAACTCTTTAACTAGCGCTGTAAAGTATTTCCGTTTTTGGTTACCGACCGTATAAACGCAGTAGTATTTGAATGATAAGTAGTAAGTCGAAATTTCTGACATCATTGATAGAAGCCATCGAGGTGTAATAAATAATAAAACATTTGCTATAGGTTTTTAACCATTACGTAACTAGTGAAAATATTTTTTGCAAAATAAAGATGAAAAAAATAATTTGCAGAGATGGTTTTAAGGTAAAAAACCGTTT